>JAGDQP010007130.1:21838-68859 GCA_022664845.1 Lepisma saccharinum
GAAATGGATATACCCTGTGATGAAATTTCGTGTCCTAAATAAGTGATCTTATCCTCAAAAAACTGACATTTTTTCAACCTTACCTTGATGTTTATCCGTTCAAATCTATCTAATACTTGCGTAACCCGATCATAACAAGAACTTTTATCTTCAGCATAAATCAAAACATCGTCGAGATAGCAAATCACACCTTCCAGTCCTACTGTGACCTCATCAATAAAACGTTGAAAGACTTGGGCCGCACAGCTCAATCCAAACGCAAACCTGGTCTGTCGGAAAATTCCCCATGGTGTACTAACACCCAAAAATTGTTGTGATTTAGGATGAACTTTTAACTGCAGATAAGCTTGTCGTAAATCCAAAATGGTAAAACATTTAGCACCCCTGATTGTATTCATAATGTCTTCAATTTTTGGAAGAGGATATATCACTTTCTCAGTGACTTTATTTAAGGTTTGCTTTAAATCCAGACATAACCTTATATCATTGTTTTTTTTACGAACAACTACTAGCGGAGTAGCCCATTCTGAGAATTCGATTGGCACTAACACTCCTTGTGACTGTAATTTTATTACTTCATTCTTAACTGCCTCTCTAAGATGAAAAGGTACCTCATGTGCTTTACGAAATATTGGTATTGAATCTGGCTTAACTGGGGTATGGACCATATGACCTTCTATGGGTTTTTCCATATCACCCTGAAACACTGATTTATATCTTGTAATTATTGAATTCTTACGATCGTTATTCTCACTAGATACTGTTAGTAATTTTAGAGAATTATTAATACAAACATCGTTAAAAATATTTAGCCTCCAATTAGGCCACAATTCGTCTATCCAGCACCTGCCCAAAACTGGCTTGCGAAATGCATCTTGTACTATAATCAAAGGATGGACTTTAGATCTTCCCTCCACCACGACTTTTACAGCAATCTCGCCTATCACGGATAAGAAAGTATTAGTAGCGCTCCGGAAAGTACAAGTCGTAGGAAGAAGTGGAATATGGGTTAGGTATGTGCTATAAATATCCAGGCCAGCCACACTTACTGATGCTCCCGAATCCATTTCGAATACAATCTAGGAATCCTCACAGATTAAACCTTTAGTTAATGGGCTATTCGATTGTGAACCTTTCTGAAGCAATAATAAGTTTACGTGAGCCTCCTTTTCCTTCTTTACTGCTATTCTTGGCAGGACTCTAGAAATCAATTCTTTTATCCCTAACTTCCATTTATTAAACTTGGCGTAAAATTGCATGCTGCCAACATTCGATTCTCTTGAAGCTAGGTTCTTTTCGACGACCATTCTGCGCCAATGTAACTAATTATCTACGGCTTTACCTCTCTGATACGGACTAGCCGAAATAAACTCGTTACCACAGTGTAATAAGTAGACATTCTTTAATGCCAACAACCTATTATAACAGGAACACCAGAGTCGTCAAAATTACACAGATGCTTTCTTATTTACAAAAAAGGAATGAAGACGTGTAGCTAATAATTCCGTTTTGTTCAAAGTTCATTCTTCTTGAATTACGCGGCTTCACCACGCTATAAGACACCACAGCAGTAATGACGGGATGGGAAAGGTGGATCGGGTTTTCTTCAGTCTAATGTCTCGTCCTGACCGCCCGAACATGGATTCGACCTCCAGACCGTCGAATTTTCAAAAAGGATTGGGTCTGTGGATGTCATTTTCGTGTATTACAGGTGAAATTAAAACCTAATGAGAAAAAAAATATTTCATGTAAATGTCGGCTGAACAGTTACGTTTTAATTTCTTTTTGTAATTATATCGCAACGACTAAGGTGGGCACGCCATGTAGCTCAGTTGGGGGGAAAAACGAAGATTATATTCTATCCTGGTTGATAGACCGAATGGAAGGAGACCACTGGGAAGACTGAGACGTCGTTGGGAGGACAATATTAGAAGAGATCTTCGAGAAGTAGGTGTTCGTGATGAAAACTGGCTTGATATTGCCCAGGATATAATCCAATGGCGAACGTTTGTTATTGCGGTGATGAACTTGCGAGTTCCATAAGCCATAGAGTTAGTTATTAAATAATATCATCCTTGTCAGGAAGCTGTGGTTTTCTTTATTTAAGATGGATGTAAAGCCATATTGTCAGAATAAACACTGTTCAATGGCAACAGTGTATCACAAGGAAAGAATTGCTTTGTCCTCAGGGCCGGGCCGGGTCCGAAGTAGCATAGACCCGGTGACCCATTTAAGCTCTGTACTGTATTATACATACAAAGAAGTATGACCAATCACAATGCTTCTTGGCTGGTAATCTTCGGTTACTAGTTTATTATTGGATTCAATTTGTCCAATTAGATTTCTTGGAGAGCCAATCACATTCATTTTACTCCTCATTCGCTGTGATTGGTCGGCTGAACATGAATCTAATTTTGAGTGAAAACTTCGGGAAACAAGGAATGAGGAAATGAAGGAAGAAATAACGTGATACCAATGGACAAAGGAAATAAAAAAGATATAAGGATAGAAATAAGAGAAAGCAGCACTAGACGAGAGAAGGAGAAATAAATAAAACGAGACATAGAACAAAAGACAAATGAATTTTTATTTATGGCCTTAAGGCATCTAAGGATCCGGCCAGGATAGGGAGAGAAAAGATGTCAGTCAAGGCTCAATTTGAAGGTACCACCCCCCGTATTTGCCTGGTGTGACTGAGGAAAAAAATAAAATCAAAGGAAAGTGAAAAAGATATTAAAAAGAGGAAAACAGAAAGAAAAAGGAAACTAAAGAAAGAAAAAATTAAAATTAAGAGAAAATAAAAGACAATAAGAAAAGTACAGAAAGAGAAAAATTATAAAAGGGATTAGTAAAAAACGCATAAGAAGAAACAACATAAAGAAAAATAACAAAAGAGAAAGAGTGTTAAAAAGTGAAGAAGGAATAAAAATGAAGAGGTGGAAAAGACATGAAAATGAGGAAAACGTGAAGAAAGAGTAAATTAAGGAAAGAAAAATATAAAATA
Organism: Lepisma saccharinum; assembly: GCA_022664845.1. Lineage (NCBI taxonomy): Eukaryota > Metazoa > Arthropoda > Insecta > Zygentoma > Lepismatidae > Lepisma > Lepisma saccharinum. The sequence goes on from JAGDQP010007130.1 coordinate 24,843, forward strand.
AGAAAATAATGGAAAAGAGAGAGATAATAAGAAAAGAAAAATGATAGAAAGAGGAAAATAATAAAAGAAATTAATAAAAATGCATTGGAATTTAAAAGAAGAAAAATAACAAACAAGAGTTGAAAAGACAGAAGAATCTTAGAAAATGAAGCAGGAATAAAAATGAAGAGGTGGAAAAGATATAAAAATGTGGGAAACAGGAATAAAAAAGAAATAAATATAAGAAAGAAATAATAAAAGAGACAACTAGAAAAGTAAAAAGTACAGAAAGAGGAATATTATAACAAGAATGAATTAAAACGCATAGGAGGAAACAAAAAGAAGACAAATAAAGAGTGAAAAAGAGAGACGAGTGTGAGAAAGTGAAGAAGGAATAAAAATGAAAGGGAAATGGATGAAAAAAAGAATAAAAGCAAGGGACAAAGAAAGTGAAATTGAACAAATTTTTTCTCCCCTAGAGGGCACGAGTGTAACGGTTCCATCCCCAGAATAGACTCAATAGTTGAACTCCATTTTCGCGCTCGTACTTTGTAGGTGGGTGGTGCGTGTTTGTGTTTGATTAAGCAAAGAGTGTCCGACTAGATTGAACAGACCCCGAACGAAGCGAAGAATGACGAAGCAGCAGAGACAGAATGATGTAAATATATATATATATATATCTTGCCATTAAAGAGAGTAGTAGACAGCCTGGCTTTTTCATTGATTTTATAGCGAAAATAAATGTCGCGGATGGTTCTCCGTAACGACATCAAATTGGACTCTGAATTGCCGTCTCGTTAATAGAAAACGAACTACTGGCTCTATTGAGACGTGTGAGAACGTGTGTGTGTTCGTTATACAGTTCTCTGTAGATCAATTTAATAACTATTGCATCACAGCATGATGTATATACTCTGTGTCGGAATTCTCGTAAAACTCACGTAAACAGATTAATTACTCATTTGGAACGAAAACAAAATAACAAGATAACCAGATAGCCGAAGGCGCTATCCTTTAAAGAAACATTACTTCGGTCGAACATTTCTTCTAAAATGTTTCTGTAGTAAGGACGGATAAGAATAATTTTTATTAATGTAACTGAACATGAATACAGTAATAAAGGCCTACTACAGCACTCATAAAAGCATGTATTACAGGCAGAAGTTATGTGTGTTCCTATAATTACTGTTTAATAAAACTAGAACAGTCCATAGTTATAATATATATTAGTTTGTGTTCATATATTGTTATCATAATTCTTAATTATTCTTACTAATATCATAGACATCATAATAAAAAGACTTAGCACGCTTCCCCAATTCTATCTGCGCTAAAACTAATGGATTTTTGTTCAGAGCACGTGATTTTGAATTCATCCGTTAGGTAGCTCTGCCATAGACCTCATAGTAGAATACGACGTCTATGGCAGAGCCACCTAGCGGATGGAGTCAAAAATCACGTGCTCTGAACAAGAATCCATTAGTTTTAGCGCAGCCAGAATTGGGGAAGCGTGCTAAGTCTATCTATTATGAGGTCTATGCTAATATTAACCCGTTAGTATCTCTAGATTAGACTAGAAACTGCATTGTTCTTACACTAGAAATTTTCAATTGATTTTGGACAAGAAATTCCTTTCTTATTTTATTATATGTATGCTAATTAATACTTTAAACACACAATTCCATCAGGACACGCCAGAAATGCCGCGATGGTGCCTATAAAACCTTCGAAAATGCTCTTCCCCACCCTATCCCGGTCTGAGCCTAGAGGCCATAAATATAATCATTCACAGCCATATTCAATCCAGTACTGGATGAGACCTCTCCCCGGAGGGAGGAGTTGGTCTACTGCTCCCACGCTGACCAGACGTGCTGGGAGAGGAGAGCCGAAGCTCTCAACTGTGATCACTACTGTCTTTTATTCACAGCATCTCCCCAGTTGCATCACGATGCTGGGTGCTCCCCATTCCAAACCCTCTTGCATTAAAAAAAAAAATCGCTTGGTAGAGACTTTCCAGGACCCCACGATCAGCAGTCAGCGACGGTCATCCAGTAGTGGATTGAATATAGATGTGAATTATTATATATATAATTTCAAATTTCTTTCCGAGGAAGTGGTATTATTTGCATACGTCTAGCGATATTGTTGTTCCTTCCCGGGATATAAGACTATTTACATCTTATTCTACATGGATGAGGATAGCATCACACCGAGATACAAGGAAAGAAAAGGGGGAGGCCTTCATCCAGCAGTGGATGAATATCGGCTGAATATGATCATGATGACTATTGTTAGGAACCTTTCGGCGTCGGATGTTTCGTGCACAAAAGTTAAGGGTCCCAGTCACCCCTGAAAGAAACACTGTTCGAACACAATCATAAATAATAAGGGAAGTCTGCTTTGCCCTCCGATTTACCGGATAGCCATCTCGTCAGACGCGAATGACCCAGTAAGTGACCCGTCTCAACTCTGCTGAGACCCCTTTAAAAATTACTACAGGCAGTGTGGCGGAGATGAAGACTGTTATTTTAATATTGATATCCATGATTAGGTTTCTTCTCGGAATACGGTACTAATGAGGTGCGTAAATCTGAGGAAACAGGTCGTGTGTTCGATGTAAAACATGACATCTTCAGGAAATGGGCTCATCTGAATCTTCTAAAGCTTCACTTCAATCGTGGATTTGTGCCACACACACACACACACACAAACAAAAGAGTTGCACACTGGACAGAATACCATGGCCGCTGAGTCAGTTAAAATCAGTTACCTCTACCTAAAACGATACTAGACTGCTGACATTGAAACTTTCATTAATATATGAAGCCAGAGAGCGGAAATGACACTTAATATCGTTTGTCCACTTAAAATCTACACCAATATGGACCAAATTTTCGGTTCTAACTCAATTATTTTACACTTGATATCGCTGTGTGGCCCGTTTTTTATTTATTTCTTAATTCTTGCAAAAAACGTAAATATTATTCGCAGTATTTTGTATCATAATGGAGAGTACGGTAAACTCTTACATGAATAACTCAGGAAATTAAGAGTTAGCTTAAATATTTGCTCTGGCGTCTATCTTTCGACACTAAGCAGTCATTCCAGTATCGTTCTGTAGAGCTCGATGGTTAAAATAGAGTTATTATTTTTTTTAAAAAAAAAAAAAACCTGAATGAGTATTCTGCATAATGACAAAGCTAGGTAGTCGTCTCGGTGCCATCTTGTATTTCTTTTCCGTTCAACTACGGAAAGCTACTGAAGGGAAAACTTGATGATAGAGAAAACTGACTAAATAAAAACACGTCTACAGCTACAAAAACGCCACCATCGCACTTCCTAGCGGCTTCCTCAGTTTTCGGCACTGCCCCGCACCACCTAACCTTCTCCGATTTTATATATACACTCGTGAAGCACTTTAAACGGCAAAATAAGAAGGTGCAAATTCCAAGAAGAACGTGTGAAACGGGTAATCAGATATCTTTTAAATTAATTATTCATGCGGAATCTTGAACTTCGAAGCGCTTGCAAGGACAGGAAGAGTTAAAAAAAAATATAAAAGAAATTGCATGTTGCAGATTCTTCAGAAACGCAATATTATTTTTCTCCCTACTTTCTACTGGTCGTTAGAGAGACAGATGAGAACGTGATGCGGAAAGCCCCACCACCACACCACCAAAGAAACAGAAGAAAAATCGATACAAATTTTATTACATCACAAGAGTAAAGTAGTTTATGACTCTCACGTGTTTTGCTTTCGATACACCCCTTGCACGAAGTAAACCCTATTAAATGAGTCAGCCCTGTTCTATTTTTCTTTTTTATTATTTCGTGCACCTGTCTTCTGTTCGTGTGCAGCAGGGTGTTCTGTAAGCATTAATACCCTTCGCATTGTTTGTACAGATATTTACTCAAATTCTGTTTGTAATGTTTTGTTCTGGAAAAAGTGTGCGTAATTATAGCCAATAGAAATTCATGCATGCTATATTCTTAGTAGCCAATAGAAAAGCATGATTAGGTATTTCTATTAGCTACTCATTCAAATCGCAATCGAAATACGCAGCATGCGCGTACATGAAGAGGAGGTCTTAGGGTGTATTTTCATGTACGCGGTAGTGACATGATTTGTTTTTGATTTGGTTTAGTTGCCAAAGGGACGTCTCAATACAGGAATACTCTTCTTTGAACGCGCATGTGTTGAACCCTGTGCTGTTAATAATTAAAGGCTTTGGAAAGCGTTTCCCTGTATCTGTCTGGGTGATCTAAGTGATAGAGCATCAGGTTTCTGATCGGGAGGCACGGATTGGATCACCGACCTGGCCAAGTTTTCTTCCTTTTTGTTTTAAAGAGAACATGGCGCTGATAATACTTATTAATACATGCTGCCATGTGCTCTGTTATGCTTCACGGACATATAATGCCGAGTAAGCGAAAGTGGGTATGGAAAGCCCTAACATATCACATAATTCTATTGCCCCTCCCCTTGAAAATGCAGAACACAACAAAAAGGGTACTAATCATAACAGGCAAGACATTTATTGGGTAGGAATAGTCGAGATTCTTTACGCTCGCGAAAGTAAAAAAATCCGGAAAGCACAGTTTTGCATATGTGCATTTATAGAGAATTGTGTACCCAATGGAAGAATGTTGTCTGTTTGACTAAATTTCAATCGGAGTATGCGGCTAACGCCCACATCAAAAGACACCCTAAGTTTACAACAAGCGTTCAAAATTCAATCTTAGAGAACCATGACAAATTTCCCAAACTTCTTGTATACAATTACGCGCACTCTTTTCAGCATAAAGCAAAAATAATTTCACAGCGCATGATTGATAGCGCGTACATAAAATGGTAGCCTTAATTTTTTTATGAACAACTTCTTGTACCATACACACTTTTGTTCACAATGTATAGCATAATGAACTCCAACTTATTTATTTTCATTATCAAACTTTCTTCAATATAGTCTATAGCGGAAAAGGTTACAAATAAACTGTTTCTATAGACTATCTCAGTCTTAAAAAAACGTATTTCAATTGTTTATTCACCATGGATGTACAAATTCGGTAGAGGGATTGACTGGCCCAATACAAATTAAGCTGGGTCAACTTGACGCCGCGGTTTTCGATTAATCTTGCCTGGTGAACTGGTATTTACTTGCGTATTAATGGTTGGCCTATGCCTGGGCTGGGTGTGTGGAAGCAAAGAATGGATGCTAAGGAAGAGAGGAGGAAGATTGGAATGGTATTGTACGGAACGTGATGTTCAGTTTTTTTAAAAAAACAATCAATTACACCTGCCAGGTACTCATGGCTTCAATTTCGGGTCGCTAGAAGTATATCCGTCTCCTGTTTAGATCCATGGTTACTCACAAAAAGTGCATAAAAAGCCGGCCTTAGCGTTGATTAATCAACGCAGCTTTGCCGCTCGGTAGTAACACCATTTAGGCAATATTTACAAATCTTAATCGGGATCTATTACTCCGGTCAACGTATTTTTCTTCTTTCCTATCACAGTAGCTTATTGCTACACTATTGTGAAAAACAAAATGTACAAAAAGTGAATTAGTGATTGAACGTGAAAAAATATACAACGTGTGCTCAAAAATTGACTCGACTTATTTACAGTGCACGAAAGGTGTTTTTAGGCTTCGGCTTAAACATCAATTTGGAATGCACCAGGACACAAAAATGTATACATTTCAATTTAATTACTTCCGTTATTTCAAAACGAAATGAGTGTTTTCAGCCTATTGTAACATTACCTGCAGAGAAATGGCATAAAATGCCCTTATCTCTAACAATAATACATTTACGGAAAAACTAGCTTCAGAAAGATATTTCTCGTAAAATTCTAGACCAGAATGACATATGACACGACCCCTTTCCCATTTAAGAAAATGAATTGTTAATAAATATGGCGGACTTCAAGATGACGGCCATGAAGAACATACCCTCCAACAGGTAGCGCCTTCATTAGTCATTACTGTGTGTTCCATTTATTTCAGCAAATTGAGAACATATCATAAGGATATTTCAACACTTTTATTTATCGCCTTCCAGACAGAATTTGACGTTTATATTTATCAATATATCCCAAACTAATTGCACTCGAGTTGCCAAAATTTGCATGCGGCATTTTAATCATAATGGAAGATATATATATATATATATATATATATATACCCCATCAGAATGATTGTTTGTAAGACTATTACCGTGGGGCAGCAGGTATAGGGTTCTCATTCCGTACCCGACGAGTGACTCCTAATTCATCTTCCAAATAAACCCGTTTCCTTTTATTTTCCACAAGAATAAACCGTCAATTATACACAGTGATTATACAATATCAATTCACACTAGTAAAAACTCAGATAATTTAGCAGTTAAAAATTATAGGATGCTGTATCGCCGTACCCTCCCCTTCTTTCAAACGCAATTATTGCCTGCAGTGCGCGAGAGAGCGAAGTGTATGCATGCAGTAAGGGAAAGCCAGCATGTCAAGGCTAGCTCACGCTAAGGAGGAGAGCAAGGATCGATATGATAAAAAGGATTTACACTGGGTGTTTGCCCCCCTTCCCCTTTTCCGCCCAGCTCCTCAACTGGCCTTCTCAATCCCGTTTTTAACATTCCCAAGTCCTCCTCCCCCTTCGTTTGTCTGAGACTTCATCCCTACTGTAAATAGCACGAAACCTCAATTTACAAGACACCAAATTCAAATCCCCTGTACGCCCATTTTGCGCTTTTTCTTCTTCACTTTTTTTTTTCTCTGTGCTAAGCTAATTCATCCCCGTAGACCATACAAATCGCTCACTTATTTTCTCTCGGATACATGTTCTGGTTTTCAAGAAGAGGCGGGTTACCGCTCATATTCACTTGACGCATACAGCAAGGAGTTTCTTACAGTGCTTTTTTCGGTGCTATAAATCATACTCGGTAGCTGGGAGCAAAATTTGGAGTTTGGAGAAGAAACTTTTTTCTCTATGCTTAAAAAAAATCATTTTTGCAAATACAATTTGTTCATGTTTTCTTTTTCTCTTTCTAGCTATAATCTCTTACATTCGTAAAAATGAAAATTATTACCAAATATCTCTTCTTTACATTAATACAATATTTTTTGTTGAAAAGAAAGGAAATATTATATAATGTACTTCAGTGGTTAATTACAGCACAATTAGGGTTGTGTGATTTATGAATTTCGATAACGAACATCGATGTCTCCAGTGGTTCTGCCAGACCCCCCTCCCTGTGGGTGGTGTCACCCCCAAATTATCCAGCGTACCCTCCATTTTTTCACAGTCAAAAAAATATAGAAACCATGCAAAACTTCACTTACATTCCCAATTTTAACTTTACACCCCTGAAACTGAAAATCCTGGCGGAATCCCTGGGTATCAGTGATAAATTGAAAATCGAAAATTTCATATTGAAAAAAATATTCGAAATTGAAGCTCGTTCGTATCGAAAAATCGATGGAAATCGAAAATTCTTTTGAAATAGAATATAGTTTACATCGAAATATCATTAAAAATTGAATACTAACCATATCGAAGCATCGTTTGATATCGATATATCGATTTTCCATTCTTCTTGATATCGACATTTCGATTTTTCAAAATATCGGTCGATTTATCGTTTTGTCGAAAAATCGCACAATCATATCTCTAATTTTGCCTTTAAAAACACCTTTTGACAGTGGTTCCCAACCCGCGAACCAAATTATGGAATTCTACAATGACGTATGAATGAAGTGTTCTGTGATTGGCTTCTGATCATGATTAAATAAAAATAATAGAATGATTATGACTTCCATGGAGTTGATGATGAATAAATAAGTGAGACACACCTCGTCTGTTCTACAATAAGTCGACTTTAGAAGAGCCTCCGTTGTAGTTCCACACAAAAACGACTAAGATGGCTGCTTGCTTCCTGGCTAGAGCATGGGAAAAGACATGCAGTGTTGCCAGATTAACATTTTTATTAGTACTTTTTGGTCAATCCATGGAGCTGATAAAATAAGCGGGTTTAACGTATTTCAGAAAGTATAATTCTTATACTAATATGTTTAATTACGATTAAATTATAATTCAAATTAAATAATTGTGAGAGATAATTATTGAAAAATGAATGGAAAAGTAGAAACTAATATTGAAAACATGTCTCAAACATGAAAATGAAGAACAGTTTTATTCCATGTAGTTGACTTTTTCAAGCATATTTGAAGCTAAAAGTTGAAAAAAATATATAAAAGTGAACAAAAGTTGGCCCATTTATACCAAATGATTTAAGAACCAAATAAAAGGAAAGGAAATTATCTCGGGCACATGGTTTGTACGAAACTATATAGTTTTACAAAATGCCCAAATTATGTATAAACATCTATTTTCCGAATGAACTTTTCCCCTTTGCTTTGATGACCAACATTTTTTGCAGCACCTTGTATATGTATTTATTATATACCCACATGCTTGTAGCGACTTTCAACCAAAACAACAACACTTGTAACTACTTAATTGCGATACTAAGACCGTCTGGTCTACTACAACTAGTCCTGTACTTCCCGTGGGAAAACCCCATTGAAAATAAATTTAAAAGAGAACAAAGAAAAATTTGGCAACAGAAAGACTGCTTTTCACGCTTAATTGACTGGAGGCCAAAGAGATAAGGTGAGATTTTGGGTTTAAGCCAATTTATTTACATCTATGTAACGGAGCTCCGCCAGCGAGCCGCAAAATCAAAGTCGTCGGTCAGTTTCCGTTTCATAGATCACAAGAAGCAGTCGCTTGAGGAGAGAGAGCAGAGACACAGTAATTTGCACGCGATTTCGCTTTTTAAAAAATGAGTCCTACTATCTCCCTCCTTCTATATCGTTTCTTTAAAATTCCTAAAAAAAAGTAAGTGGACTTGAGGCTCACTGTCATGTGTACAAAAAAAAGTATAGTTCATTTCTTCAAGTCGTGAGGACTGGAGATCTATAAACAGAATGTAATCTTATATTTCAACAATTTTTTTTTCAAGAAGTTTCTTTATAACTGTGTAGCCAAGTTATCATATCTTGTCGAAGAGGACAAAATATCTAAGATTTTTTAAAGGAGAAAGGGGTGAGGTGTCTGCATAGATATTGTAAGAACTAATGATTCATTCTTTACTGTGTGATAGAAGAAAAACATAGCAAAACAGAGTGTTCTAGTTATCAACAACAAAGAAGGAACCAGAGGTATAGAGTTGACTTAATTTTCGGGAGGTCCTGGGAGCGATCCTAGGCGCCAACCATCCTAACTGAACGTTTCCCAAACTTCCCCCCCTCAGTCACACCAGACAAATGCCGGGATGACACATTCAACTTAGGCCATAGCTAACTCCTTCCCACTCCCATATCCCAGCCTGAGCCTTAGATGCCTGAGGGCCATACATTCTATTGAAATTCAACAAGGAAGGAGTGGAAAAACATTATATTACGAGAATTTCTGTAAGCTGTCTTTTCGCAAGTCTCAGTGATTTTACCAGACTTTTCCTGTGGGGGGTGTCACTGTTAGCTCCCAAATTCTCGAGCGTACCCCAACTTTGAAATTTTTTAGGGTCAAAAATCGATAGAAACCGTGCAAAATTTCACTTTCCCAATTTTGACTTCACAGTCCCTCAAACTGAAAATCGTCGTGGAATCCCTGGCAAGTCCTCACTATTTGAAGGACTAAACTATACATTTTTTGTGCAATTTAAGTTAAGGCCTTTCGACTTTTGGTTTTAGATTATTATACCGAAAGTCTTTTACACCTTTCGGTTCCTATGATCCAGTTAGTAAGTTACTACTTTGTCATCGAAGGTCTTTCCCACGGTCATTGAAAAAAAATAACAGCTAGGTTTATCTGTGACGAAGATAAAGGGCTTCCCCGTATGGGGACGGAAATACGCCATAGTTCTGATACAGTATATACAATTTTCATTTTATCTTTGGTGTGGATCAGCGCTGCTGATAGCTTTCAAGCTATTTACGTGTTTCGTTTTGATTGATGTTTGTGACAGAAGCCTTGTTTACACAAAAACATTGCCAATAGGAGGTGCGAAATGGCAGCAGCGTCACTAATCTCTTTCCCAGCACCAATAGAAAATCCGCACTGACATCCAGCAGGTCATGGCAGTAGTATAATCGCTTGTCTGTATGTCCAGATCTCCCATAGCTGCCCTGAAACATGGTTGTCAGTACTCAACATTTTATAATAAACTAATAAATAATAATAATAATGATAATAAAACTTTCAAAGACAGGTTTTTCTTTATAAAAAGTCGTACTAATATTTAAAAAAAAAAATCATTTTCAAGAAAATTACTTTAAAACATTCTATTTATGCATGGCTAAAAGGAAAAGCATCGGGCGCGCCAATCGGAAGAATTTATAAAGTGACTGTATCCGAGAGCTCGCCCATGCTTCTCTTTTTAGTCATGCATAAAATTATTTTTAAAGGACCGTAATTTTCTTAAAAACAAAATTATTTTTTACTGTTTAGTACAGACTGTTTTATTTTGTAAAGAAAAGCATGTTTTTTAAAATTTATTATTATTATTATTATTATTATTTTAGGTCATCAAGTTCTGAGCCCCACTGATCATCACATTTGTAAGCTGATGTTTGTCACCCACACCCTAAAGTGTTCTGCAACCAGTTAAACGCAACAACGTTGCGGGCTAGTATTTATTTTAGGATAAAAAATTCTTGCTAAAAATAAATGCATACTTTTAAAATATATAAACATAAAGAAATATATGAAAGTAACAATGGAATATTATATTGTCACCCGACTTACGTCACTGTGCAAAATTTCATCATTGTATGACGTCGGGAAATGAGTTATATTAACGGTGCAAGATTGGGGGACACCACGAACCATTGTGAACTAAAGAAAAGATTATATATATAAAAAAAAAGTCATATTCCTGCGAAATGACTTCGTGCACTTCAGGGTGAGTGAATACAGCACAATAATATACAGCAACAGTGTGTTTGATAAAACATTCAATATCTGTAAACAATCATAACTTTGTGTGTGTGTTGAATGATTTTGTGTTATAATAAACTCTAGTCTTGAGAGGTTTATTGATTTGCAGATGCAGTATGGCGCTTGAGATCAAAAATGGATTTATTAAGAGTGAAGTCAAAACATGTTCGTTGCTATACAAGCTACAAGTTTCATTAAAACCAGTAAAGTTAAAAAAAAAAAAAAAAAAAGGATATATTAAGAGACATTGCATATTTTGCCAGTGCATATGCAAGGGATGGGCCCTGGAAGTTATGGTCACCCGAATTTCTTCGAATTCTACATACAATTCGGAAAATTATTGACGTAAATTCGTTTAACTTTCATAGATTTCATACCCAGTACTCATGAACTGACAAACGCTACGGAAAACTTTCAAGGACTGGGAAGATTCCGGTAAGTTACTTGACATTCCAAAAGATGTCAGCACATTTTCACATTCTAGTTGTTTGGAAAAGCAAATATAAACTCTAACTTGAATTTTGAACTGAGAAAACTTAGAAAATAAGTATTAAACAATTACATATTTTAATTTGTAGAGAAGCAGAAGGAAGTTTCGCGAACTGAAGATTAAAAACCACTGCTCTTGATCCCGCCACAAACCCTAGCAACCCCAAAAGAAATGCCTGGATAGGTCCTTAACAGAAGATATCGCCATATTTGTTGTTGTTGATAATAACAATGGATGTTCAGACCAGAAGCTGGTCCATAACCAGAAAGTAAGGTTAACCAATGGTAGTTTGTTACTGTCGTCGGACAATGATGTCGTTCTAAGAACGGGTTCTACAGTTTAAAATGGGTTCTGAATCACTTGTATCAGTACTGGGGATCGAACCTGGGACCCCTTGATTGCAAACAAGCGAGAGTTACCATCATCCACCCTTGTTGATACATTTATTAGGATTTCTTTGTTACAGGATCGTCCTTTCCTGTCCGCCCCCTCCCACTTTCCCCGTTGTATCTGCGAAATTAGGATCCATCCTTGTACTCGCACGAGCCAGAACGCGACCCCAATGTAGGTTAGCTCTAGGGTTTGCCATGCAATATGCATACCCCATGGGATCAGTTCGCTGTTAACTATCAGTACACACACAAAAAGGAAAATGCTGTATTCAAAACATTGGGAGCATTGTTCACCGGAAGTACACATGGGACGTTAACATGCAAACAGTTTCAAATTGTCTGGAAATAACAAGAGACATACACATACGCATGCATATACAACGAACATCGCGTACATACGCGGCGACACACGCAGCACCACGCGTGTGTCATTTTCAACATAAGAAAGCTATTTATTTCTGACTAAGAAATCCGACCTTGTTATTAGAATGTTCTGATATTCTATTTTTATCTTTCCGGTGCCTCATGTCACTGTTTTTGTTATTTTTATGTCTGGATTTCGGTATTTTTGTATCACAGACAATATAGCAGCAGTGTGGCCAGTTTGTGTAACTAAAATATATGAGCGAATAACAATAATTATCTGAAAATATGGTTGCTTTTAAGAAAAATATTTGCAAAATTATCCATAAATACAAAATGGCCACTTTGTTATGTCAAAACAATTCATCAACACAGCTGATTAATATGATATTTTGAATTATGAAGCAGAATTGGAAAGAAATACAACTCAAAATGAACCCCGCGAAATTCGCCCTTATTTCACAGGAAAAACAAAATCCCTCCCTGTGAGAAATTAAAGACATATCTATCGAATCTGTTTTTGAACATATCAGAATATCTTATAAATTAATCGTTTTGTTTTGTAAGTTGTTGTTGATGATGATGATGATTGGTCTTACCCGATCGGTAAATGTATAGGCTAAAGATATCCATTTCCCTGTGCGATGCGCACGCCCCATGAATGGCGAATAGGGGATGTGGAGGTAGCACAATCTTATGTAATATTAACAGGAGCATCGATTTCTATGTACAGTTCATCGCTTTTATTATTTAATAACACAATTCTTAAAAGTTATAAATAATTGGAAAAAATATATCTCATTTCTAGTGTGGTTCAGTGTGACCCTTTTTAAAAAAGAAAATTGTGTTGTTTTAATTAAATTATTTTGGTTTCGTTCTTATTCACGGCCACCTGGCGATGGATGATGAATTTATAGTTTTGGCCTTTAGGTATCTATGGCTCAGGCCGAGATAGGAGACAAAAAAGGATGCGGGAAGGAGTTGCCCAGAACCTAAGTTGAAGGTACTATCCTGGCAGTTGCCTGGTGTGACTAGAGAAGTCTCAACCAGGATGATCGGCCGCTCGTATCGAACTCAGGACTTTCCAAATGCGAAGCCAACAATCTACCAACTGAACTACGACTGCTCGATGTATGATTGGATGATATATGCTATTTTTAGTGAGTTTATTTATTAACGTCAAAACTTGTCCCCCAGGAATTTAATGACTTCGTTCTCCTAGAGGAGTGAGGGCAATTACAGTTACACAGCAAAGAACCCTCTCTGTTGGTAGCTTAGCAATTGGAAGGTCCGTTAAACGGTCCCACCCTGACTGAGGTTTTCTCCTAGTTACACCAGGCGAATTCCGGGATGATACCTGTAAATCAGGTCATATCCAACTTCCCACATCCTCTCTCCTACCCTACTCCAGCCTCCAAAGATGCCTAAAGGCCACAAGTAAAATTCAAATTCAAATTCGAGAGTCGCTAATTTCCGAGATCCCGGGAAATTTCTTTACTGTCCCGAATATGTCTTGATTTTTGGGATTTTTTATTTATTTATTTATTTATTCCGACAGGAATGTCTTTTTCCCACACAACCCTAGCAGAAACATTACCAATTTCTTTCTCAGCATCAGGTCCTCACTTAGGGCTCGTTCTCACCCTAATGGTGGAAGTTGATCCTGACCCTCACGCGGTGAGGGTATGTGATGATGGTGTCAGTTCTCACGAGAACTGCTTTCATGAGATTGAACATTTATGTTCAATCAACTTTGGGTATTGGAAATTTTATGCTATACATTTGTTTTCGGAGTTCCGGGTGAGGATTTCTTGCTTGTGTTCGAGAAGATGATCTTGGCCCGCGATACCAGTCGGTGGATACTTCTGTGTGATGGAGATCTGCACATCTCTCACCAAAAAGGTTTGTTTGTTCCGTTATCAGTCACAGAAATCAATATAGAATTACAGAAACATGTGTAGCTCTGGCAATGCTGTATAGGCAAGCACAAGCATAGAAGAACAGGTAAACATCCACATGGTGGGGAATGCCCATGAGACTTGGCAACAATGCCGATTGGCTAACTTCCCACATGCCACATAGTTGACGAAGGGTTTGGATGAAGGGGAAGGAGGAAAAAGCCATTCACCCCTCCCTTATTTCCTCCCCTTCAAACACTCCAAAGGCTTGTCACACCTGCTGACCCAACAGCACACAGCACACACCAGGTACAACACACACACATATATATACGCATAGAGCAAGAATCGATGCAAGTTATTCGGTCTTTTTCGACTCGTCACACTAGTGTGCACAAAGACCCCAATGGAAAACAATATCACACAACTAAAAAAAAAAAAAGACAATTTATGCATGGACAATTTTGCACTGGTTCCAGGTAAACCACAACATTTGAAACCAAATAACCGGTATGTACTAGACAAAAGGATGAAAGGGGCTTCTATCTAACAGTATATGTCACATAAATTGGCCTCCACATAAATTATTTTTATCTCATTTTGACGGTTTTATTGGGACATTTATCGTATTGTAACGTTTTCCATGCACAATGAATATTCAATTTTGGCATAGATTTCACTAGACAGGCATATCAAACATCCAGACAGCAAGCAGGCCCTCAGTTGGTTTGTGCGGCCTCGTTTTTAACTCACAACCCGAAAAAAAAAAATATTTTAGTGGACAATTTGACTACTGCACCTCACTTCAGAAACTGAATCAATTGTATGTTTCAAGATACAGTCAATTTGACGATTGAATTGAATTTATTTTTGTGACCCTTTCTGAAGCATCTATGGCTTCAATTTGATTATGACTGGTGTATTAAACGGAATCAGGGTTATATGACCCGATGGGAAAGGTGAATCGATTGTGGTTTTCTCTTGTATACTTACACGGTATTCCCCATACATGGAGATAAAGTCCTGAGAACAGGACTTAGTACGATGTGGATTCTGAGCTACTAGCCGACCGCGGTAGTCATGTGATTTGAGGCGTCACGTCAGGCTAGCGTCTCCAAGTTTCATGGTTAAAATCCCGGCTGGGGCCATGGATGTTTTGTGGACCTTAGAAACTTAACGGTTAAGAAAAATCGAAACGGGTTGAAGTCATTAGGTTATATACTAAAAATAAAATGACCCCAAAATACAAAATTTTGTCCTCACACCGGGAATCAGACTCGGGGGATCCCTTGGCCAAGAGACGACAGGGGATATTATCGAATTTACGTCTGCCAAAAATCAAGAAAACTTTAGTAAACTTTATTCGATCCATCACGATTCGCCTTTAGCTGTTAAAATCCACACCTATGCCCCTTCTGGGACTCGAACACGGGAACTTTGAGCTAATGACACAAAAGAATAATTCGTCAGAAGAGCAAATTGAAGGTATGAAGACACATAGTGAAGCTTAAGACAAAATGGCGGTGACTTTTCAGTACATTTGGCATTGTTATACCAAAAGAATTAATATAATGGAATTTACCTTCAATCCTTACATGAATAATCAATAGCTGAATGTGTTGCACCGCCAGTGCAGTGCATTTCAACAAACAGATATAAACTATATTCGCACACAAATATTGCTTAAGCATTGCAGTTAGATTAATTTTAATTCACATTACATAATCCATAATCGATAACAGTTTCTTTGATATATTCCCATTGTCTATATATTGTGTTGGTTTCCTTTTCTGAATGAAGAAAAGCTTTACAAATTTCGATTTAAATTTACTTTTGTTCAATGAATGAAAATGACTCATGATTTCTGAGTATAGATATAGTGGACTTCGTAACAAGTTCTTGCAAGAAATCTGAATGATTCATTTTGTTTACGCGAAGTCAAAACACATTCATTCAATAAGACAAATGACTTGTTCATTCATTCATTGGCCACGATTTCCGGTATATGAAAAAACGTTTTATCAAGGACTTGACTTCAAGTTTTGTAGCAGAAAAAGTTATATTCGCTTCAAGCCCTGGAACGTAGATATATTCCAAAACACTTTTTTTTTTCACTCGTTAAGACGATATCCCCATTACCTAGAGTTATACAAGCCCGCCTGCTTCAGATGTTTTGCTGTTTGACGTAATGCCAGGATGAAAACAAATAGGTGTTCATTAACATTTAGCCTGACACCACTTTGAACACGACAGATATTAATTCTGTACTTTCCGTAGTTATGAGCATGCTCAGAGGATTCAATTCACAAGAGACAGGGTTGGAAATTCAGCTACAGTGCCCACGTTGTTTGTGAACTTTTCAACCTAAACGGACAGAAGAAATTAGTTGCTAAATTTACCTATAATTACACAGTTCTTTGTACATTAATTCCGTTTGTTCTTTAGTACTGCCGCTACACCACTAGTTCTAAAAAAAAACACGATAAAGACGATCTCAAGAGATAGACTGTTGCTTGGTAGAACTGAATTGTATTTATAGCCTTTAGGCATCTAAGTCTCAGGCCGGGATAGGGGGAGTGGAAAGGGTTCGGGAAGGTGTCGGCCAGGGCTATGTTAAAGGTGCATCTGCCTGCTATGACTGAGGAAAACCCTGGAAAAACTCCAGTCAGGATGGTCAGCCGCTGGGATTGAACCCACGACCTCCCGAATGATACACCAACGCTCTACCAGTGAGCTACGGCGGCTCGGTAGTTACTTCGTAGAATTGGTTGCGGCTGCGGCTCTTTATTTCAATTTAACTTTTTTTTATTGACGTTTTATGAAAAGTACAGATCTAAAATTCATGATGCAAATGCATAAGCCGTTTTGAATTGAATTCATTTTTGGCATTTAGCCATCTCAGGCTAAGGCCGGGGTAGGGTAGGTGAGAGGATGTTGGAAGGTAGTGTGTCAAGACTTAGTTAGTATCATCTCGACATTTTCCTGATAGAACTGAAAAAAAAAACTCAGTCAGAATGGGCGGCCGCTGGCTCGGAAGCTCAACGGCCATTCTCACTGAGATTTCTCCACTGTTTTTCCTATCACACCAGGCCGCGAATACCGGAATGGCACATTCAAACTAGATCCTTATCGGCCTTTTCCCCACATTCGTCTCCTCTCCTGGCCTGAGCCAAATAAGCCTAAAAGTCATACGTAATACCGTACATAGAGTTCAATCAAATTATATTCTGTGACCTCTGCCCAGGACATACTCAAAATAAATAAATAAATAAAAAGAAATTTGACCCAGTGGCGTAAGCACGTCACGTGTATAAGGGTAACCTCCCTTAGCGAGTGACCTTCCGGGGAAAAGAATGGAGAAGATAACAGCTATAGGGTCTTTGTATAGGTACAATATCGGCATTCGCCCGGTGAAAATGAAAGAAATCTTGCAAAATCTCTATGGACAGAGCCGGGACTCGAACCCGCATCTCTTTCCAGTATCGATCAGAAGCCTGCGACATCTCAACCTTGAATGAAGTTAAGCTACAAATAAATAAAAATCTCGTAAGAGTTTACAATAATGTCCTGATAGTAGAGAGTAAATGCAAGTAAGAATTACAACAGAACCACACTACAAAGAGCACGAAACGAAAGAGATTTTATATAAATTGACACCTTTAAAAGAAGATTGTTTCCCCCTGTTAACATTCTCAAAGCGCTTCTCAACCACCGCTCTTGATGACCTAAAAGTACGCGCAACATAGCACAGAGATGCCACCGGTCAGACAACCAACCTAGAATCAATGTAAGTTAAAAGCGGTTACTCGATCTTCGTACCTCTCCGCCCGCCATCCTTTCTTCCTGAAACGCAACCCAGAGGGCCAACAACACAAATTATGCATGAAGCACAAAATCTCGTAGTTGCGTAAGAACCTCTTAACAGGTTATTCATTTTTAATGGAATTAAATATGTCCTTTTTCTTTCCTTGGGACTGAAGGAATTTGTAATCGTCTAAGCGTCCCGCAAGGGGGGGGGGGGGGGAAACACACACACACACTTTTAAAACTTTCATTGACGTTGTATTTAAAAGACTTTTAAGCATGTTTGAATTTTCATTATCACCCTAAAGTAGCTGGGGAGCTTCCGGCAGTGACTCTACCATGATTTTCAGTTTGGGGTGTGTAAAGCTATAATTCGGGGGCTGGGGGTGGAGTGATTAGTTTTGCAGGGTTTCTATAAATTTTTGAGCGTAAAACTTTTTAAGTTAGGATCTGTGCTCGAGAATTCGGAGGATTGACACCTCCATTGGAGGGATCTGGCAGTATCCCTGAGAGCTTGTAAGGAAAGGACCTACAGCTTTTGGTAAAATGGACTCCGAGTAGCTACTTTCATGGGCCTTTCGTGAACCCGTAAACCACGAACCTGCAAAATGACAATGCTTACTTTTCGGACAATCACGAGTCTTAGGCATCTCTGGCTCATGCCAGATAGGGTAGAGAAGGGGAAAGGGGAGTTGGCGTTAGCCCGGTGTGACTGAGGATAAACCTTGGAAGGATCATTATTAGGACGACCAATCGCTGGACTTGAAGCTAGAACTTTCTGAATGCGGTGTCAACCTTATAGCAACTGACCGTTTAATTGGCACAATCACAGACACAGACTTATTACAGTTCAGATAGTAGTGGCCTCTACTGGTGCTAACACTGAACTCTTTGAACAAGCCGTCGTAGGAATCACAGCTTTTTGAAACATTTGTATACGTATTTGTTTGTGGCACAACTGAAGCCCTTTTTGTCTAATGAGGCTACTCCGCGTTAGTTGCTTGGCTGAAGAACAAGTAAATAATAATAAATATTGATAATATTTTTTGAATGGAATAATGTGGAATGGAAATGTATGGTAAAACCTAGCTGGACACAAAAAGATACGTAACGAAATAAATCTGAGCCACAGTGACTTACCCATGATATTCAAATCAGGACACGTAAATCTTAAATTAGAGGTTACGAATACACTACGATTTTTCTCCCTCTTTGTGACAAGAAATTTTATTTCTAGCAGGTGAAGGGGGTTGACTAAAATTGGAGGGGTGTTAGAGGCTGTTGGATATGTGGGGATAATCGCCGTGATGAGTGTAGGAGAGAAGAGAAATCTTAAAACAATAAAGAGGAGAAAAAAATAAAACTGTTTGGGACATTGGTTATACAGAGACTGTATGGATGAAGGGAAAAGAGGAAGTGGAATAAAATAAATTGACTTGAAAAAAAGATCGGAACGAATGGAAAGGGGCGTAATATGCCTTCAAGTTCGGCAGAAAATTGGTGATGAATTATGGTTGAAAACTTGCTGAGTTTTCCGAGACTAAAAATGCAGGCCAGAAATTTAACCACTAATTATTCCTTGTCCTCCAGGTTGGGGGTTGTGCGTGAGGCTAGCAACCTCACACCGGAAAAAGATAATGGTTACGAAACCCAGCAAGCAGTCTCGGAACGACATAACATATAACGGAGATCGACCAAATCAATGTAAAAGGAGTATGGAAGGTCAGAACAATGCTACAAGCAGGAAAGATGATGGAAATAATAGACGAGATAAATAAATACAGCATAGATATACTGACAGTTCAAGAAATCAGGTGGACAGGTTCAGGAAGAATTGACAAAAAGGATTACACAGTCCTATACAGTGGACCCGAACAGAAAACCGGACAAAAAGGAGCAGGTTTCATCAATAACAGAAAAATAAGGAACAGCCTAATAGAATATGAACCCATAGACGACAGTATCTGCCGAATAAGAATAAAAGGCCAATTCAGGAACATGACGGTAGTATCAGCATACGCGCCAACAGACGATAAGGAGGAAGAAGAAAAAGACGAGTTTTATACTAAATTGGAGAATACATGCGCAAAGATCCCCAAATACGATCACGTAATTGTAGCAGGTGATTTTAATGCTAAAATAGGCAAGGAAGAATTTCAGAAACAAGTCGCAAGAAACCACACACTACACGAAAAGAGCAGCGAAAACGGGATTCTATTAGGACAGTTCGCGGCACGAAATAAAATGCTTATCAAAAGTACATAGTTCCCGCATAAACGAATACACCTAGGAACGTGGAAAATACCCGGAACACAGGAAACGAACAAAATAGACCACATACTCTCATCAAGTAGATACGGATCATCAGTAATAGATGTTAGAAACTGTCGAGGACCGAATTGTGATTCTGACCACTACCTACTCAAAGCAACATTGAGAGAAAGGATAGCACTAGTGCAGAACGTAAAGATCACAAAGTAAAGAAAATGGGACACAGATAAACTCAAAGACGCAAAAACAAAACAGGAGTACAGAGAAGCCCTAGAAGAAAAACTAGAAGAGGACATTAATATAGAATGGGAAAGGATAGAAAATGCAATGAAGGAAACGGCAGAAAACATAATAGGTACAAAAAAGAAAACACGCAATGAGGAATGGTTCGACCAAGAATGCCGAGATGTAATACAAAGGAAAAACGAAACAAGGAAAAAAATGATTGAGAGAGAAACAAGACAAAATTGCGAGAAATATAAGGAACTACGAAGTCAAGCCAATAAAGTTTGCACAAAAAAAAGAGAGAAAGTATAAGAAAGCAGGTAGAGGAAATTGAGGAATTAAATAAACAAAATGAAAGGAGGAAGTTCTATAGCGCCATGAACAGGTTAAAAAGGGGGTTCCAACCAAGAACGGCAGGATGTAAAGATAAAGAAGGAAGGCTGTTACTACAGGATAACGCAATTCTAGAACGTTGGGCACAGCATTGCGAAGAACTGCTTAATAGCACAGAGCAACAAACAAACATGGAGGATGAATCAGTTCAAATAGAAACTGAAGAGGACCGAGTACAACCGCCAACCATAGAAGAAGTCAAGAGACGTATAGGCAATATAAAAAATAACAAAGCGCCCGGAGAAGAGGAAATAATAGGAGAATTTTTCAAATATGGAGGACAAAGCATAGTCGAACATATCCACACCTTAATCACGAAAATATGGAAAGAAGAAAGAATACCACAAAACTGGACAACATGAATTATATGCCCACTCTTTAAGAAAGGGGATAAAACAGCTTGCGGAAACTACAGAGGTATAACACTGCTTAACGTAGCTTACAAGATATTAACAGGAACCATACAAGAGAAACTGAAAGTATACACGGAAAAGTTAACAGGAGAGTACCAGTGTGGATTTAGGGAGAATAGAAGCACTACCGACCAAATCTTCATGGTCAGACAAATGATAGAAAAACACATAGAACATGATCTCGATCTACGTATGTTATTCGTGGATTATAAACAAGCCTTTGATAGTATAAATAGAGAAGAGCTGATAATAGCAATGAACGCATTAGGAATACCAAAGAAACTGATACGACTAGTAGCAATGACAATGAGAGACTCCAAAGCAAAAGTTAAAATAGGACAACAACTTACAAACAGTTTTCAAGTAACATCCGGAGTCAAGCAAGGAGATGGATTATCCACTACACTATTCGTAATAGCTCTACATCATGCAATAAACAAAATAGATCAGAGAGGAAATATTTTCACAACATCAAGCCAGATTAGTGCCTATGCTGATGACATAGTAGTTGTTACAAGATCCGAACAAAGACTGAGGCACGTATTTGAAGAAATACAGCAAGAAACAAAGAAAATTGGTCTAGAAGTGAATGAAGGGAAAACAAAATATATGATAACCTCAACATCTGAAATAAGAAGGTAAAGATAGGCCAGAAATCATTTGAAGGAATGGATAAGTTCAACTATCTCGGAAGCGTCAGAGATAATAGAAATAATATGAGCACGTGTGTGCACGACAGAATACAGGTAGGGAACAGAGCATATCACGCCAACCAAAAGATATTCAAAAGCAAACTAATATCAAGAGCTACTAAATTGCAGATATACAACTCAATGATACGACCGGTGGTTACATTTTCCTCAGAAACATGGACAATTACTGTAGAAATAGAAAACTCATTAAAACGCTTCGAAGGGAGAATATTATAAAAAATATACGGGCCAGTCAAGGACAGGAACACATGGAGAAAGAGGTACAATGATGAGTTAGAAGACATAATTACGAAACAAAATATAATAAGATACATCAAAAGCCAACGAATTAGATGGTTAGGCCACGTAGAGAGAATGAGAGATGGAGCAATGCCAAAGAAAATGATGGAAGGAAAACTGTACTGTAAACGGAAAGACCAAAGAGAAGATGGATAGATGATGTGATGAGCGATCTCCAAAGGATGAAAGTACGAGGATGGAAGCAAATGGCTCAAGATAAGAAGAGATGGAGACTGCTTGCACAGGAGGCCAAAGCTCACCCCGAGCTGTAGCGCCGAGGAGTAAGTAAGTAAGTAATTATCCCTTGTGGATAAGTGGCAACGCTCACTGCCTTGTAATTAAGCGGTCCCGGGTTCGCTTCATGGGATCCGGTGGGGACACAAGTGATTCGGAACTCACGTTAAATCGTAGGTCCCATCGTTAGGATATAATCTTCAACCGATAGAAGACAATGGCAAACAACAATCAGTTCACCTTACCCAGGGACCTTCGTGTCAGGACTTACCTTTGGACAGAACACCATCATCATCATCACCAACTTCCTCTTAATCATATAGGTCAGCGTTTCTCAACCATTTTAAATCTAAGGGCCAACTACAAACAATTCTACGGAGCATTGTGTGGGCCTAATTTAGAAAAAAAAACCTATGGGTTCTACCGACATTTTGGACACTAAGCGACTTTTAGGGCATGTTTTGAATACCTACTGAAACACAATTAAATAGAGTAGAAGTATTAAAGTGCATATAATCACTGAACATACTTTTACTTTTAAAATTTCAATTGACGACCTGAATTGCTAAACATCCCAAGTCCATATTTTTCCTATTTTCATTTTTTTTTTTCTGTTCATCGGAAGCTATGTTACAAGGGTTATTCACTAGCATAATATTACATTCTAACTCCAACTAAAATACCTTTTTTAAAAAAATACAAAATAATTTCACCTGAATACAGTAACATCCCAAGTCCTTGGAGTGCTTTTTGTTCCTCCCGAAAAAAAAAAAAACTCCGGTGGACTTGGGATGTTTTGCAATTCAGTTGTTCAAAATTGGATTTTGTTTGGATATTTTTAATTTAATTAAACTAGAATTACATTTTTGTTCTGGCTGCGGATCATGTGACCCATCTTCGCGGACCACAGATTGAGAAAAGCTGATTTAGGTAATTAGTGCAGTATTCTATCCACAGCGCCACTGTTACTACTACTACTACTACTAATAATAATAATAACAATAAATGAAGTTTTTAACATGCTATGAATAGCATATACATCAAAAGTCTATGTGACAATTTAAGATAAATTACAATCTTAATAATAATAAATTAATAACAATAATAAAGTAATTATGCCATAATCGTGACTCGGATAGACTGATACAGTCTCGTACATCAAACTATATAATCAGATTGCCCGAAGTTCTCACACGGGACTACTTAAACATGACATTGAAAAACCTGTTTTCACACGATCACATTATGTGTGCTCTAACGGGATCAGGAAGACTGAACTCAACTCTTACGAACTTTCTGTTTATTTCCCTCCCCATATATATTTTATTGTTTTCATACTATTTAATTTTAAAATTTTAATTATCTCTTTCTTTAAAAAAAGAGGTTTAAACTATAAAACGTTATGATTTAGTCAAGCAGGTACAACAGTTCCACCTGGTTGCAGAGATTCATAACAATAACGACAAAAAAATATGCAATAATCTAGTACTGAGTAACGGGTACGCGACCGCGAATTAAAGAACATTTCTTTTTCTTCTTCTTCTTTTTAAATAATAATAATGATTATGATGTTGATGATGACAGGAGGCCAGTCACTTACTTAGCACGATTTTTAGTACCATATAATCTATATTTATCCGCTGACCTACAAGAAGAGGTACAAATTATAATAACAAAAGAGAATCGGCTGGTGGAGTGAGGGGAGACCCATTAATACTACTAGCCTCATTAAAATGCGAAAGCAGTAATTTTATGTAAAACAGGGCCATCAGAAGTTAGACTGAACATTGATGGTTGTATGTGTGTGGGAGAAAGAGAGAGAGGGAGAGAGAAAGAGAGAGACTAATGACCTATACCGACTCGCGTTGTTATGACATCGTTCATTTGACCCACTTAACACAATAAATGAATGAATGAATCTGCCTGTCCCTCTTCTCTTTACATCTATTAAACAGTGCGTGGATTAACATTTTTTCCCCTTTTTTGTTGACTTCCGTTCTTTTCTCTTGCATACCTCTCTCTCTCCCCCTTTCTCTCTCTCTTATACAGGGTGTTAAAAAACACACACTATGATCAGCCCATTACTACTGAGGGTGAAAACCTGGCTTTGAATGAAGTAATCATTAAACAAATATAACTATTGCTAAATTTTGTAAATATAAATGCTATTTTGTTATATTGTTAATGGTATTGAAAATATCAAATTCTAGGGTTCAGTTCCTCACACTTGCGGGCAGTCTATGGCGCCGAAATGAAGCATTTGTACGACCTCGGTGGTCTAATATTATTTTTCTTATTTTCAAGTCAGGAACCTCGTGATATGTTTTTGTAGGTGTTATTTTGCAACACCCTGTATTTATTATACATTTTGTACTTCCTCCAAATGTATGGTATAAACTTAAGTGTGCTTGTTTTAAATACGGAATACTGATTCATAAGCCTTGCTATGGGACCAAAAAAAAAAATCCCTTGTGGATATGCATCACAAAATCACACAAATGATGTCCAGGTTGCATATAGAAGAAGGATATGTTGATCTTTAACTAGAGATTTCATAGAGAGCTTGCTAAGCGGCTTTCGTTCAACAAGGGTGCTACGTGGGTAGCGTAGCGACTTCCCTATCACAGATCGAGACCGAGGTCCGTTACTTCTTAATGCAATTACTCATAATTATCACCACGTTAGTGAAAACAATGCCAGAGTAACACAGAAATTGATATCATCACTGGAAATCGAAGATTGCTCGCACCCTAAGCGGAAACATTCTGATATTGTAATTAACGTCCTAAACTAGTCTGTAAACGCTTAAGGACGCGACCTACAGCAGTTTAGTAAAGTGGGCTTCGAGCCACTCCGTCCCAAACACAGTTGAACCCTTGACCACGCGCAGGAGCGGACTGGTAACATAAGATTCTATCCGGGAAATCAAAAGACCCTTGTGGTAGTGGGTGCTGTGACTCGTTGGTCCCGAAAAATACCTTTCAAGGACCTTCAACACCCTTCATGGTAATGGGCCCCAAAAAGAATATGCAAAGGGCCCTTAGGATACTGATTAGGACTCAAAGTCTTAAGTAAATATAGTGTTTTAAAAAAATATGAACGCAATGTGCACTTACCATTTAACTTAACATAGGTCTTTCTTGCGATTTGTGAGGGTCCTACAGAAGGCATGCTACGCTTATAACTTCAGCACTGTCAGTATGTAGGTCCTATCTAATTATGTAGAAACCAGCAGTAGCAAAAGTGGATAAAGTGTCCTTATTTATTGGGTAACATTGCGCTTCCAAGTAGCTATTCCGCCAGAAACTCCCTGTAGGGAGTGTCACTCCCAAAGCCTCGAGAACCCCCCCCCCCCCTCAACTTTAAATTTTTGCGGTCAAAAATCGATAGTAACCGTGCAAAACTCTATTTACAGCCTCTCAATTTTGACTTTACACCCCACAAACTGAAAATCCTGGCGGAATCCCAGCTTCCAAGACAAAAGGACCATAAATAACTCACCCGGGAACTCGCGGGTTCCCGTCCGGGCCAGCCCGTCCCTGACCACGAGCAAAATAAAAACGAGTTTGGTAGCCTCTCAGTCAACCGAGGTTCCAATTCATCTAAGTGTCCCCATGAAAATATGTTATCATCCACCAGAAAATGAAAAAAAAAAAAAAAAAACGAAAACCCATTTTAATTCCTTCAACTGCGTTTGAATCAACTGTAAATGAAGAAGCACAGCCTAATTATAAATCGATTTCACTCCACTTTTAATGACTCCCAGCATGCATTGTGTGTCGTAAAAAGCTAGTTACACTATAATGGCAGTCACATCAATATAACGAAGTATATTGTGGCTTGTATCATAGGCCATATAATTTGTCGTGTTTGCGACCACAACGTGATCTTCTCTACAGAAAAATACACAATAAAGGGACAAAAACAGAGAGGATATTGTTAGTGGAGTCGATTAATCGCATGCAGAAGGGGTCGGGGGGAGTATAGAGAGTACTATCATAATGTCAACAAATGTTATCTTCTGGCGAAGTTATATACACGATATTTGCAATTGAAGTTTATATACGTATACCGTATATGTATGTGTGTACAGTGTATCCTTGTTCGTGGACAAAAAATAGTACCCTCAGTTTTATGAAAGCAATCTACAGATTAAACAAAGTAATAAACACATATGAAAGCAGGAGACGAGATAGTGTTGTTGCACGAGGATCCTCGAAATGCAGCATTTTATTAATCACGTGTTTCCGGTGGTTCTCAACGTGTGGGTCGTGATCCGTAGGAAATGGTGTGAAAATACACACAGTACATTTTAGAATGCAGCGTATAGGCAGTTTATAACTGTATGTCCTGAACAACAACAACAAAACCCAATTTTTTAAAGTACAGATCACGCACGTAACAAAAGAAAACATATACAGCAGCAATAACTGTGACTGAAAAGGTGTAGGCGGTGAAATTTGGCAACAACGCAGCCATATTCTTTCAAAAATAAACTTGGAACGTTGTGAGCCAACCTGACTCCATCCACTATTGCATGTGTTGTTGAAGGCACTGGCCGCACTGTTGCCAAATTTGTTTCGTTACGACATGCAAGTACATAGCTACCGGTAAATTATAGCATAGTCACAGTTTTATTTACTCCAGTGGTGGATTCATTGATGGGCGAATGTGTCGCGCGCCCCTTTCTCAAGGAATTTTTTTAAACATTATTTCAGAGAGAGAGAGATTTATTCCCGAACAAATCTAATTTATAGTGGAGATCTCTTAAAAGTCTTGGATCCAGCTGCCGGGTCCCCTACCACTTGCGGTTAACCAAACATTGACACCCATCGCTAGAAAGATTCCGACAATATTTTCTTCGGCATTGTCACTTTCTCAAAGCAGATAGCCAAAGCTTGAACCCCTTCGTTCCTCTTGAATGCTTACATACCATGATACCTGTGGGACCCCAGAGAGAGGAGAGGGGGGGGGGAGAGAAAAAAGACAAGACTATTGAAAGAAGTGGCAACATTTGGGTCGAAAATCGAAAATAACTGGACCGAATTGTATCTAGAAATATCACGTTTTGGAGATCCATGATAAAACTTAGCAGCATGTGGGGGGGAAATATCGATAAAGTCCGTGGCCTATTACTCAGACAGATATACGCTCCCCTCACGAAAATCCTGCATCCGCCCCTGATTTATTACATATAATAATAGAAGAATATTTTCTATTGCATTAGGTCATCACAGCATATTAATGGCCTTCCAGTGTTGTCATCTAGCTAGATCGTGTTGTTTCTCTACTGATTCGAGACCGGTTGATGCGCCGAAATGACTTCAGTAAACAAGTAGGCGGAGACAGAACGGAACGGTCTGTATAGCGATCTGGCTATAGTTAATCGATTTCTAAATTGTTTGATTATTGGTTCACAGAAAATATTTTTTTGTTTATTGAGAAAGCATATTCAAAATATTACTATGGCTGCTACAAGATTAGGAAATACCAAATATCGAATAAGGTCATATGATGTCACTTGAAAAAAAAAAAAAATCAACCGCATTGATAAATAATGAGGCTTTCATCTATTGCGCACTAATATTTTATTCACTATTTTGGTGTAAAGAAAATGCGAGATTTGTATATTTAGAGTACACCATACTGTACTTCCAAGAGAAAAGGACAAAAGATAAATGATGCTTATAAATAAACATAACTGACTATTTAATTTGAACCATTAATATGATTTTACTTAACAATACGGTGTTGTAATTCTATATTTCGGGAGCGATAGCACTGCCATCTAGAGGCTCTTATTTTTAAAATATCCACACGAATTATTCTCTTCAGTAGAAGGGGATATTTAGAAGAAAAATCTATTGATTTCTTATGTGTGATTGTTTTAACGCCGAGCTAACAGAAATATTCACGAGGACTGGAGATGGTTTGCGGGCCGTGTATTGACTCTTCTGTGCATTACCAAGAAACACAGACATTGAGCAGGAAAAAGGGGCTGTGATTATGAGATTTCTTTCTCTACGGACAAATTTTTAGTACTCATTGGTTGTAAGAGCGGCCCCCGAGGCCGAAACACGCCCACTATAATAAAGACGAAAGACGATTCTATTCAGCGAATTTTTTCATTTCTAACGAATACGTAATGTCATCTCAGGTTGTTTCCATACAAAATAATTAAGAACTGCATGCCTGTTTTCTAAGAATATATAAAAAAGTAAAATTTTAGCCTATTACAAGTGAAACCGTACGTTTAGCGTAAGATGCAAAATAACGAAGTCTCACTGTTTATTTTGAAACAGCACAGTGTTGTTACAACAACAAATTCTGTATAAACAATACGTAAAACATGCACACGCTATTTCTCCTTCAATGTGTGTCAAGGTGAGACGGGAAGATAAACTATAGACAAAAACATAAATAAACAACAACAACAGTATTTCACATTTTGCTCATTACGCAGCAAAACATTTGTGAAGGTAGGTTTAAACGAATGTATATGGGATACCAACTCTGGTTTATTTTACTTAGTACAGATGATTTCTGTATAAAAAAAAATCAATTTTAATTTCTTACAAGGGAAGTATTCATAGTGTCAATACAACTGACATTCATCTACGTCATATCTCTTCTGTTAGCATGGTAACCACTGTGCTCCCTGTCTAAACGAAAGGTCCTAAAGAATATCAAGGTCATTATCTCGAGTATTTTATCTCCCATCTATCGACTCGTAGCATAGCTACCTCTCTGAACAAATTTCTGGTAGTCGTAGAGCCCACATAGAATGCAAGCGTGATTTTTTTCACTTATTTTCGCTTCCGATTGATGTAACATTCTTGATTCAAGTTTGAAATTGATTGTACTAGGTTCACCTGACATTGCAAGCTTGATTTAAACTGGAAGTAGACAGTTGTGTTGATATATTTGACTCGTAGTGTCACGGCAAGCATGTTTGTTGTAACAAGATTGATATGGTAAACTTCCAGCTAGCTTGCCAGATGCTGACTAGTAAGTATGATGCAAGCTTACTTTAAGTTTGCAGACTTCCCCAGACAAGCTTAATGTAAGCTTTTGCACTTAACATGCCAAGCTTACGCTGCAATCGGAGAGATGTCCACCTAATTGAACCATAACAATTATCCTAATCAAAATTTAAAGGTTAAATAAAGTCCATTAATTCTCGCTAAACTTGTCTACTGTGAGTGAATCACCTTCCCACTTGATTGGTACCATAATTTTAAATAAGTGGTATATGAACTGAGGTGGCAGTTGAGGTCTAATTCCGTCACAAATTGGAGAATAGACGTCCCTCGACGAAGACCTTTACGGGATTAATTAAGGGTGGGAAATGTACCGATCAGGGCCTCTGTTCAAGACCAGGTTCTTGGCATTTGCCTGGTGAAACTGAGGGCACACACGCGGTAAAGATGACTCTCAGCAGGACTCAAACATGCTTTCCTTACTGGTACGAATCCTAAGGAGGGATTTGATGCACGCTCTAGCCGCGAGTTTTGCTTGCGTTTTGCCTGGGTAGCCAATTGAGACACCTATTGGTTATTGCAGGCGCGCACGCTTGCATGAAAAGCTAGCCTTAGGGCTGATTTCCATGAAAGCTTGTGTTGCTTGCGATTTGGGTGGGTAGCCAATTGAAACACGTGTTTAAATATTGCTATTGGGTACTCATAGAAATCGCATGCAAAGCACGCAGTTAACGCGTACATAGAAAGGCAACCTTACGCTACGAATTCTTGATATTGAATTCCCGTTTTCTGCTATTTTCATGCCACCCGGTGTCAGCCAGCTGAATTAGGAATGAAGTAATACCACAGATAACTATGTGGTAATACTAGTAAACCATGCGCAGTATCTACAGTTTAATATCTTGCGTACCAACAAGATGTAGTATCAGATGTTCTTTAAATGGAACGCAGAAACAATCATTGTATATTGGGGCTGTTTTTCTTGCAAACGTGCGTTACTTGCGATTTGGGTGAGTAGAAAACTGAAACACGTGTTACACGCAGAACACGCAATAAAACACATATTTCAATTGGCTACTCACCCAAATCGCACGCAAAGCAAGTAACGCACACTTGCAAGGAAAGTGGCCCTTAGTATCATTTCCTAGTTCGGCGGTACTGACTCCAGGTGGCATTGAAGTTGTATTACAAAACGGAGTTTACTATCTACAATATTATTTCATCTATGACTGGAAGATTAACTCGACGTAAAAACATTATGAGTGCACGAAAATAAACACAAACATGTTGTTTAGCAGTATTACTACTTCTAATATTGTTGCATTTGGTACGAGGTGCACAGTGTGTTACTGATTTCTGCAATGTTGTTAGAGTTTAATAACGCTATATAGTATGTTAGTAATTTACTATGCGTTTTCATACATCCACAAATGGTAATATAATAGCTTAAGGTTTATTCGGTGTGAAAACTAATCACTGTCAGTCAAGTTTCGACATAGAACGATAAAACCAAAGTAAGTCAATTCACACAGCCATATCATTATACAATAATATAATAAATAGATCATGTTTATATGAAAATATTACTAAGGACAAAATTCCATTTCTTTGTATTTTAAAAATAAAATCAAGATGTCCACTTACTGATTCTAGCATTTTCATGACACCGTTCTAGTATATTGTCCAAAATCTTTCTTCTTTAACAATTGGCAACGGTGTAAGACATGAATTTTCGGCATCGAGGCAGGTTAGTGTCTTGCAGCAAGGTGAACCGACAATGGTTTGGTATTGTCTTCAATCGGATGGAGGAAAGGTAACGTCCGATAGGCAAAGATCCTAGTGGTTTATAACATCATTATGTTCAACGTGTACTAGTGTTTCTTCCAGGATTTTCCTTTTCGGGAGGTATAAGTACAGATTTGCACGGTTTTTATAGATTGTTAATAGGATTTTTTTTTTCAATGAAGGTAGAACCTATGTGCTCGACGATTTGCAGGGGTAACACCTCCCATTACGGGGGGAAGCTGAATCTCTGATATGTATGTAACGGGATGGAACCCAGAATTCCACGCCAATGGCCGTAATCGCTTACCTACATATTGGACGAGATTAAGAAAGAAAAAGAGATACTTTAAATTTTAATACTATATAGTGTCGCAAGGTATAAGCCGTCACGTCTCAAATCTCTTGCTATTGTCCTGGGAGAAAGAAGAGAAACAAAGCGACCAGGGCCTATAATCAGTGTTCGATTTCTTATAAATTAGGAAGGGGGAATACTAAACTAGTGGTTGCTGATAAATTTCAAGATACTACTACATGTTTGGGTAAAAATACAAGGATTTTATCCCAGGTTGGGATGATACTGGTAATCAACAACTAGGGATGATAAACCTCACGCACCAGGGAAAATCCCCGCCATACCTCCCGACAAATCGAACACTGCCTATAATCTAGGTACCATCACGGCATTCACCTGAGGGGAATCCACTTATAAACGATTTCTATTAACGAAATCGAAATGTAGATATCACACAGGGACTGATCCAGGATTTTCGTGACAGGGGTGTAAATACTTAGGACTATAGGTCTGAAAAATTGATTATGGAGGACCTTTTCGTAATATTTCGCTAAATGAATTTTTACATACATACATACATACATATATATATATATATATATATATATATATATATATATATATATATATATATATATATATATATTTATATCTCCCCCATGAAGTTTACATTTCTTGATAAATTAGATTTTTTTCGCAAAAAATAGAAGCTCTCTTCGAGGTAAATTGTTCAAATAATGCAATAATTTTTAAAAAAAATCTTCAGTGGGGCAGGCGACGATTGGCTACTTTGTAATTTCAGGAAATTCTTTAGAGGCAGGCATCGCGACAAAAACTACATTCATGCATGTTGTAGAGTCCCCAATACTATGAAACTTATAACATAAACTATGCTATACTTATAGTGTTGATATAAAAATACAATTATACACTGTGCGACATTTAAGAACTACTTGCTCCAGAACCGGTCTTACCGCGTGGGTAAAATGGGTAAACTTGTGTGTTACTTTGCACTGAAGAAGAATGAGTTGGAAGTAATTTTAAAGCTATAACTAATTATGTGCCGTATAGTTGCCGCCAACAGTTAAATTCCGTCAACAATTAACAAGTAATTACATTTAAACTTAAGCAAGAATGAACAAGAATTAGCAAAATGTAACACTCAAATGTGGCGCACTAAATTAGAATCCAGAGTTTTTCCTGAGTCACACCAGGCATGTCGGGATGGTACCTTCAAATTATGTCCTGGATGACTCCTTCCCCTACCCTATCCTAGCAGGAGTCTTAGATGTCTAAAGGCTATAAAATTAGTTCAAACTTAAACTGAGTGAGAATATTAATAAAGAAAAAAAATATTGTACTATCACTAAAAGAAAAACGACTGACCGGAACGATTGTAAAAGATTCAACTTTTAGTAACGGACCTGCCGCTACAGCAAGAACACTGATTAACCAATGCGATACGTTATCCGTTACGGACGGTGATGCGGTGGTCTCGGTCCGGTAACTCTCAGGTCTCGAACCATGGCACTCGCGAGATGAAATCGTTCATAATCAATCAACCACTATGCAATTGTAAACTTGCCTAGTACAATACTTTTGTACGATTTGCAGGAGGGAGTATACAAAAATTTAAGCGACATCTGCTGTAAATGTTTGAGATAAATCTAATCGAAAGCCCTTTCCCCGCTTGTCAAAATGTGAATCTCTCTCTCTCTCTCGAACTAGACTCGTATTTATTTATTTATTTTTTTGGTGGGAGATAGGCCCAGGGTTTAAAATTATAGTAAATTCTTCTCGGGAGTGAGGAGTCCGGCCCCTCTAGGTTGACCTTGACTCGAAGGATTACTTAATAAAAAAAATAGTAAAAAACTGTTTAAAGACATACTTTTCTTAAACAATTCGTTTAAAAAAAATATATATTAAAATATGATTTTAATATAATTATATAGAAATATATGAAAGTAACAACTGAATATTGTATTGCCACCCGACTTACGTCGCTGTGCAAAATTTTATCATTGCATGACATCGGGATATCAGTTAAATTAACGTTGCAAGATTTGAGGACACCACGAATAATATTTGTAACATCTTATTTGAGATTATCTTCTCACAAAACAAGCAATTTAAAAACACTAAATTCATTACTTCTGATACTAGGGTTGCCAGATTATTATTAACCAGATTATTATTAATGAAATACGGGACACTTTTAACTGTCCCGTACTGAGTAGCCTATACAGTGTTCAAGTGTAGGCTACTCCGTTCCTTCAGTACCGGTGCTTGAATTATCTGGCAACCTTATCTTTTTTTTTTTTCTAATATTTTACCATATTTATTTGATAATTAACTTAGAGAATTTAGACTTCTTAACATAAAAAGTATAGGATCGGGAGTGTAATGTTTTTAGAGACATATAGCGACCTAATTGTAGGAATTTTATCTTCACTGTTTTCATGAGTGTAGTTTTCAACATGGCAACTTCTTGCATTTTATTTTGCCTCTTATAGAAACCATTTCTACTCAAAATAACAGTTAGTAAATCATTGAAATATGTGACCAATGAGCGTCCTGACAAACTTTCTCGGGACGCCGGGACAATCCCGTACATACGGGACGTTTGGCATACTCTATATCACCTGCAATAATTTGTACAAATTTCGTAATAATTGCCTAAGGGCTGTACTTATGGTGATGGGGGTAGCGACCAGGGTCTTTAGTATAGGTACTATTCCAATACTGGCCTGCTAGAACTGAAGAAACCCATGCAGGGTCGACGCGAGCAGGGCTCGAACCAAAGTCCTCTAAACTGCTGATCAAATGTCAGCATACTGGGTGAAACTCATTGATGAAAGAAGTGACACGCTACGATGGTGTCAGACTGAAAGAAAACGCCAAGAAACGGTTTTACATGTGATAAGCTGGGCTACTTATTTCATCACCAAGGCGTCACATTTGATGGATGACGTACCCGGCGAGCCCTCTTCTGCTGAATGAATGGGAGAAGCGTAGTAGTCAAGATTATCACTGTCTTTGCCTGATGGGACTAAGTAAGACCCTGGCAATGTCAGGATGGTAGAAACGAGGCGGACTTGAACCTACATCGCTTCCAGATTGCTTATGGAAGATCAGCGATCGCACAGAAACACGGCGCAGAATTAATTATCTAGAGAGCCATAGCCTATTTCAATTCCAGTTACGAAAACTGGAAATTACTGTTTCTTTGGTTCTAGTCAGTAATGTCAGCTCAGATAACCTTTAGAAAAATCCCAGATCTGCACCGCAAAATCGGGAAGCGCCTAATTTTAGCTGCGTACTAATACAATGGATATCTGGGAACTCCGGGATCTGGTCTGTCAGAGCGGGTATTGACCCATTCACTTTGTTTCGCAGTGGACAACATTATCACATAACATATTGCACAAAAGACATATTTACCTACTTACGTCACACTATAATACGTTTGCAGGCAGAGGACTAGGCCCGTATAGGGGATGATACACTTTTTGCGACCACACCTTTTGCCAAATTTGAATTGTATTTGTGGCTTTTAGGCAACCTAATCTCAGTCCGATCTTTTGCGAAGTGGAAATGAATGTCTACATCTAGATACAATCCCGTCATTTGCCGGTGGGAGTGAGATATATCCGATGAAACATCGATGCTGTCAGCAGCCCTGGTCTCATGACATGGAGCCACTTACAGTTGCCCCTAAAATCCCCGGGTTGGGTACTTATATAATTATGCCCTATTAGTTTTGTGTCTATACTCTATACCAAGGGACGGTAGCTTATTTGGGCACAGCATTACCTTGGAATTCGGAAAGTCCTGGGTTCGAATTCAGCTATTCACCGTCCGTCCTGATTGAGGTTTTCACATGCCTTTTCTTCAGTCACACCAGGCTAATGCCGAGATGATATCGATAAGTACAAACCAGACTCTAACTGACTTCGTGGACCCTATTTTGGTCTGAGTAAAAATGAATAAGAACCATAAATCAGCACACTGCACCAGGGATTCCGCCAGGATTTTCAGTTTTGGGGATGTAAAGTCAAAATTAGGATGGTGTAAGTAGAGTTTTGCACCGTTTCTATCGATTTTTGACCGCAAAAATGTTAAAAGTTGGGAGGTGTTCTCGAGGATTTTTGGGGTTACACCATCCCACAAAGGCGGGGGGGGGGGGATAACTGCCCTCCACTCTCTTTGAGGCTCTATTCCAGAGAAGGGTAAGCATGAACCTTTAATTTGATTAAAAGAAAATGCGATTTCATAATTTATTTTCCACATCTTCCCCTCAAATTCAAAATGTTGACCACATTATATTAAGGTAAAAAAATTAGGTTACTATGACTGCTTAATCAAATCGGAATTTGGTCCCTATTTTTCGTCTACAACGGAAGAATAAAGGGTCTCGAGTTCGATTCCTGGAGAAGACGCAGTGGTTCTAAATCCCACAATAAAATGTACTTCCCATTTTTATAGCATCATATCCGTCCGATGCA
The DNA here is from genome assembly GCA_022664845.1 of Lepisma saccharinum. Lineage (NCBI taxonomy): Eukaryota > Metazoa > Arthropoda > Insecta > Zygentoma > Lepismatidae > Lepisma > Lepisma saccharinum. Next base: position 60,853 of record JAGDQP010007130.1, read on the forward strand.
AGGCAATGGGAAACCACTACCGGTTCACCTTGCCTAGGACCTGTCGGTGATAAATCCTCTCTGTCTCTCACCAGAGCACAAACACTAAAAATTACCACCAATCCTCATCATCACCACGATTTGGGTTGAAATATTCGAACTTAAAGGTCTCGAATTCCACATGAAGAAACACGATATTCCTGTTTCAATTAAGACTGTACCAATTAAAGACATAAAATAATAGTTCACTCGAAAAATAAGACACACAGAATAAGCCCAATAAATGGCAAAAGCGCACTGTTTTCTAAAAAAGTGTGTTCCCAGACCATAACGATGCGAATATAATTCATTACTTACCGGTATAACTGTCGTTCTTATCATTCAAAGAAAACAAATGACGAAAGAACACTGCTAAACAAAACACAATCAACGTGTTAAACCAAAGTTATTGATAACTAATATATCACAAACTTGGAACTTGATCTTTTTTCTTGTAATTAATTCAATGTAAGATAATTAAAAAAAAAATAATAACGTAAAAAACGGCACTATAATTATTTTTGGTAACTTTTAACACACACAAAACACTCACAAAAAAAAAGCGAACAGCAAAAAACACTCACTGCCTCCACTTAAAAATTATTTTTGTTTTCGATTATAAATAAGATTGTTTTCTTTTACAATCTGAAAAAGCACGATTCTGACGTTCACTGGTTCTGTCGTGTCGGCTTCACTAATCGTGCCGCGTGTGCGTCCGATACACAGTTCGCTCAGCCATCGACTAGCAAGAATGAGTCGACGAGACTGTTTTTCCCTGCGACCGCCGTGCTTCGGCGAGTCAGGCTTCACTGAGTTTTAAAGCCCCTCCCCCCAGATGCTCTCCCCCCGCCCCTTTCGCCGCGGGTGACTGTTCTCTACCGGTTACAATGTCTACTCTATCTACCCCATTGATACATATATATATATATATACATACGTGTTTGTGTATGCATACGGGGTAAGCACACCACTACCAATAAAACAAGCCACCCTTTCGCTCTCGCCAATATTTGTATTCCTATCTCGTTACAAGAATGACTTGACGCCCCCGTCTTCTGTTTGTACCGCCCCTACATCATACCAATACGACCACAGGGACTTCCTGTGTATATTAATCAGAGTGATATCAATTTAGTCACTCTGCCTGTAGCTGCTTCTCGAACTTATGGAGCGAACTCCGTTGGGAGTGGTGGAGAATTTGTAAGGTGAACGCAGAATGTGAAAATAAAATATCTTTACGGATGCAAATTTAAAAAAAAAAATGGAATTATCAACCAGCAAAGAATCTAAAAAAAAAAAAAAAAAGTTTCCAAGTTTTGTTCCAAATAATTTTAACTGTGCAAGTATTCAAAGATCTGGTGACCGAACAGACATGGGCTGAACCTCGCCCGCTTCGATAAAGACCAATTCAATACACGTAAATCATTGACTCATAATATATATTTATTTGAATTCTGAAGTCTTGCAAACAGGAGCGTAGAAGTTGGTTTCAAGGGAAGGGGCTCCGAGGTCTGTCTAGGTGTGAAATTTACATAAAAATCACATAATTGTGTCTAAAATGTTAATAAATTTATACAGTACCCATTTCGCCTTGACTTTTGACACAAGTATCGTACTTAGCTTGTCCAGCTGAGGCGCGAGGAACATTCTATAAAAAACTTATCGCGTGTTTGTGGTTGCTTAATGGCAGAGAACTCGTCCGGCAACCAGGAGGATCGGAATTCGATTCCCGGTCATGTCATCGACTGAGTTTTTCTTCATATGTTCCAAAATATGTTAACATTAACAAGATCTTTGCGTAAAGCACATTAATAATATTAGTGAGTGTCGCCTTGTGAACGGGGCATGGGGGATGTGGAGGTAACGTTCCACATATTCTCGATCTACGGCAACGTTGTGAGGTAGTCAGTCCCACGCTCGACCGCATTTACTTCCCAAGATGCCCAGGAATATCAAGGACATTCTGGTACTCAATTTGATAGGAGGTACCTCAGAGTCTCCAGCGTCCTGGTCAGGATCTGAAGCCGGGTCGCCCGATTCGTAGTCAGACGCGCTACCGTCGGAGCCACAGTGATTCACACGATATAACATTTCCCTAGAATACAATATTTCCCAATTTTTACGATTCTTTTTTTCTTTTTAAATCCATAGTATCTATTTGCGTCCCTAATTTTGGTCGCGATCTAAGGTTTGGGAACCACAAATGCAAAACACGATCATTTACCGTTAACTTACTCATTTACAATTTAATTAATGGATGTTTGTTAATTTGGTAAGTGGATGCCATCCAGTACTTCAATGACATTGATTAGAAGTGTTGACGCTTCCAAATTGACAAAAATGCTTATGTTCTCGGCAGTGTTTCATACGGCAATTTCCCAAGTTTCCACGTTACCATAGAGGGATGAAGAGATTCAGAAGTGCATTTACACAATGAAACGAACAGCTGTGTAATGAGTAATAACACACCATAGAGGTTATTACCAGCCCAGTGGAGATGTTTTGTCATGTATCCTGAAATGATACTGCCATAATTACACAATAGTTAGTTGTGTTGCAGAATACAAGGGGGATATATTCTAGAAATACGTTTTGACAAGTTTTCAAGCCTTTGTTGGTCTGAGAAGAAATATTCCCCTGACACATGAAGTTCCTCTGTAAGTAGGAATGTGAAAAGCGATTTAAAGTACTAATTACATGAAAGTAATTAGCACATTAAAGGGATGTTCAAGTATTACATAAGCACATTTTTAGTCTACTCGTCCTTCTAAACAAAAATAAGCATATACACAACACCTCCCTCCCCTTTTCCTTATGTAAGGTCGCGAAATCTGTGATCGTCATTTCTTAGTCAAAAAAATTGTTTAAAATTTTAAATCTACACTAATATGTCTTTAAGCGAATCTTACGTAAGCATTGCTCTGATCCTTTTACTCCATAGTTAGAAAAAGTAAGCAAACCTCCTTCCCCTTTGAATGTTTGAAAGATCCCCATACATTAAAGTTATGTTAATAATATAACTAATACTTAACGAAAATCGACGTCGTATCTAAATCATCAAAATTGCAAAAAAAATCTTTTGAATTATTATAAAATTATTTGTTTCACTATTATCATAGTTTCTTAATTGTTTCTGATAACATTTTTCATCTGCTATTGCGTTAATTAAGTGCGTGTAAATTACTTATCTTGCAGGGCTTATTTGAACTTTTTGACGAATAATAAATATAAACAAGGATCCCCACAAACAAAACACACCTTTTTTAATAAACTTCTAACTCTAAAAATTTCTTACCTTGGGCTTCTGCTCTAAATATACATACGTACTTTTATGAGATACGTAGACTGTCATATCAAATGTAGATGCTGTTTATTTTCATAATTCTATGTGTTCTTTTGTTCGCCAGCAATTCGTCAAAATCTCGCACTTTCCTATCATCTTGTTTTTCTTCCTTTCTTACCTATTCGATGCGTGGTAGACTGCGCAGATATAGGTGGGTTGTTCGGATAGTTCTCGAATCGCTCAGAGATAGCGTTGCAATCGCAACAAAAGCATGCTCATTTCAAGGCCATATCTATTCTGAACGTGCAGGGAAAGGTGCATCGCCACTCGTCCAATAGTCTGGTTTGCAGAGGCACGGGAAGGAGCATGAGTGCTGGTGACATGACAACATGGAACAACAGGAAGTTCGAGTGCTCATCAGGTTTCTGGTAAAGAATGGCATAAAGGCGACAAGCATCAAAACCGAGTTGGACACTGTTCGGAGACTCAGCACCACCCGGCCATTGTCAGCAAGTGGACGACGCTGTTCAAGCTTGGACGGGATAATGTTGAAGATGATCCCCGCAGTAAACGTCCTCCAACCGCCATCACACAAAAAATAATCGACAAAGACCATGACATGGTATAGGTTGACCGACGATTGAAAGTGCGTGAGATAGCTCATGGAGAGGGCGTCTCAAGGGATGGGAACACCACATTCTTACTAAAGAGTTGGACATGAGGGAGCTTTTGGGTGCCGCGCCTGCTCATACCACCAGCGCATTCAGTATTGATTACAGGCCGGAAACAGGGTGGCAATTCGCTTCCAACTTCTACCGCATCCCTCGAACTCGACTGATCTTGCCCCCAGTGACTTCCACCTGTTTCTAAACCTTAAAAATCTTGGACGACAAGAAATTTCAGTTTAATGAAGAAGTCATCTCCACTGTGGCAGGCTATTTTGCAACCCTGGACGAATCGACATATTTTACTGGTGTCAAGGCATTGGAAGGCGTTCGCAGAAGCGTGTTAGCCTTCGAGATTAGGCCCCCTATGCTAAAATAACAAAACAAAAAACAACAACACCTCAATCACTCTGATATTATGTTTCGTTCTATCAGATTCTTAGAACTTTCCGAACAGCCCTCGTATTTTTATCAGTCACACAAGGGGCTTTTATTTTCGTACTCTCTTACTGTTTGTTATCTTCTTCCTCTTCTATCAATTTTTAATCGCTAACTGAAAATAACAAAATACAAACATTTGATTACGGAAGACAGAAATGATAAAATTGTGAATTTACTTTCTTAGTCATGAAACGAAATAAAGAACTGATAAAAAAATTATATATTTAGATCAAATGTGCAAGGAAGAAATCAGAATGAGTTTCGTGTTCTTCAAACCATTTAAGAGACGAGTTTAATTAGTTTTCTGCGTACTATTTGATACATAAGTTGATTGATGGCAACAGGTTGACTTATATTTCCGGTTACACTGTAAAAAAAATGGTCAGAGACATTCGTGAAAAAGACCAGGCAACCTAGTTGCCTGAAATTTTCCAGTAACTTGAAAGCAGATATAATTCAGTTTTCAGGGTCACTGGGAGTAAAATAAAACCCGGAAGCCTCAAGAAAGACTTGTACATTGTGATTCAGTTAAAAGTCGAGCACGTTACAGACTGGACCAAGATGCCACTGATAGGTAAACACCAAAAGAAAACAGTATTTACGGTTAGATATGTATTGTCCGGACTCCGGGCCAGAGCCACACTTCAATCAATTTTCGATTTGTCAATTAGGGATCACAATATCCATTGGTTGAGAAAATTTCTCATTTTTGATGTTAAAAAACACTAAAAAAAGGATCGTTACATTTTTCAGCTATCTCCAAACTTTAAGAATTACATCACTACAAATAAAGCGGTGACTCTTAAAGGAAGTGTTGCATATGTTAATACTGCATAATAGAAATTACGAGTATTCCCTGATTACTATAACCCTAGACCATATATACTCACACACTAAATCACTAGAGTGGAAATTTTATTTTATTTTTAGTAACGCGATTTTTAAAGTTTAGAGATAGCTGATAAATATAACGATATCATTAAAAGCTTACTTTTTCCTTTTTATTTGAGTATATTTTTAAATAAAAGAACATTTCTTTTAATTTTTTTTAATATAAATATTTTTCTCCCAATTTTGAAAGGGATTTTATGTTTTACCAGGGAAAATCCCGATATTTCCCATTTTTTTTTAAAATTTTCTCCTACTAGCAAAATTCCCTCTTCCCATCACTATCTCTATAACGTGCTGTAGGTTCTTTCTTTACTAAATTGTCTATAAATCTAACAAAACTTTAAATTCAAGGGGAATTTACAGGTAAATAAAAGGGAAAAACAATTTCCTGGAAATCTTGATAACAAAAGAGTGGGGAAAAATCGTAATCTTCTTGACTTGATTGAACAATTTACTTAGGCTTTTCAGCACCAGATTTTCCTCTCACGTTGTGGCTTAACTAGAGAGAGAGAGAGAGAGAGAGAGAAAGAGAGAGATATCTCATTGGCGAAAAGATTGCGTGCGTGTAATGTGTGTATGTGTGTGTGTGAGAGAGAGAGTGTGTGACCACTATAAAGTGAAGCATAAAACCTTCTTGGCATTTGATCCTTCTATTTTCGGGTCTTCTTTTTTTTTATCGTCTTCGCTGCACTGTGCAGACACCATTCTTCGTCTTGTCCAAGCTCTCTCCACAAAGAGGCTTTTTCTGTGTGGGGGAAAGGGAAGGAGAGGGGAGAAGGACTGTTTCTTAAGTTTCTCATCCTCTTCACCATCTCATGAATCTGAAATTGGATTTGCAAACTTTAGACTTTCTGGTTTCAACATCATTCAATATGAACGAAGGGATGTCTGGAGAAACATCATCGCCACTTCAGAAACTCACCCCCTCCCCCTCCCAACCCCTCCAGCAGTGATTTGCGGTCAATCGTTCAATTTCTGTTGAAATGCTTAAGAACGTATATTTGCATATATATATATATATAATAATAAATCACAGCCATATTCAATCCACTAGTGGATGAGGCCTCTCCCCGAAGGGAGGAGTTGGTCTACTGCTCCCACGCTGACCAGACGGGTTGGGAGAGGAGAGCCGAAGCTCTCACTGTGATCGCCACTGTCTTTTATTCACAGCAGCTCCCCAATTGTCCTCACGATGCTGGGTCAACACCGAAATTTTTGAGCCCCCACCGGGAATCGAACCCGGGATCGCTCGCACTGAAGTCGAGCGCGCAACCGACTAGGCTACGCAGGAGCTCTATATATATATCTAGAGAGAAAGAAGCTTATCAGAGGAAAACCGTCAGTTTTAGATCTGGAAAATCTTGGAAAACACAGACAGACATTCGAGATAGAACTAAGCAACAGATTCAGCGCCTTGGAAGAGTTAGAGGATGAAGAAGACATCGATAGCAGAAATAAAATACTGACTGAGATAATAAGAAAAACAGCCAAGGAGATAGCAGGTACCAGAACGAAAAAAGAGAGCAAAATCTCAGAAGAAACTAAGCTCTTGATGAAGAAAAGAAGGGAAATGAAAGCAGAGGAAAATTGCATAAAGAGGATTGAGTACATAGAACTAAATAAAACCGTAAGAAAGAAAATAAGAGAGGATGTACGAAGATATAACGAAAATCTTGTTAAAAATACAATCGAGGAAAACAAGAGCCTGAAGAAAGCCAAACAGCAGCTCATGATAGGGAAAAAGCAAATAATTGCAGTTAAGAGACCAGACGGGACCGTAACACGAAATAAGGAAGAAATTATAAACATATTTCAAAATTTCTACACAGAATTGTACTACTCCGAAGAAGAACTAGGAAATGAAGATTCAGAAGAAATTGATGTTGATGTCCCAGACGTAATGAAAGAAGAAGTGGATAAAGTACTTCGAGGGATGAAGATCGGAAAATCACCAGGAGAAGATGGACTCACAGCAGAGATGTTTAAATGGGGAGGTGAAAAAATGAAAGAGGAAGTTGCTAAATTATTCTCGATGTGCTTGAGGAAGAGAGAAATACCCAGAAGTTGGAACAATGCCGTTATCATTTTGTTGTACAAGAAAGGGGACAAAGAACGCGTAGAAAACTACAGACCAATTAGTTTACTGTCAGTCCTATACAAAATGTTCACCAAAGTTATTTTGAATCGTATTGAACAGGACTTGGATTTTAATCAGGGAAGGGAACAAGCCGGATTTCGTCGTGGATTTAGCACAATGGACCACATACAAACATTGAATGAAGTTATGGAAAGGACTAATGAATATGAACTTCCTTTATGTTTGGGATTCATAGATTTTGAAAAGGCTTTCGATTCGGTCTCCTTGTCAGCAGTACTTAAATCACTTGAACATCAAGGCATCGAAAGTGCATACATCAAGTTACTGCGAAACATTTACTCGACTGCCACTTCTGTCATTAGGCTGCATCAAGACAGTGAAAAATTTAAAGTTGGAAAAGGGGTAAGGCAAGGAGATTCAATTTCTCCGAAACTGTTTTGTGCGGTCCTGGAGAGAGTGTTCCAGAATTTAAACTGGGATGAAGTTGGAATTAAAATTAATGGCGAATATCTTCATCATTTACGGTTCGCTGATGATATAGTCCTGTTTGCTTCAAGTGCAGAAGAACTACAAACCAGAATGGAAGAACTGAGTAACGAGAGTTCGAAAAT
>JAGDQP010007131.1:0-30843 GCA_022664845.1 Lepisma saccharinum
ATAATGACACCTGCTTTGTTTTGGTTTTTATTCTTTGTATTGAAATTGATAGCTTGCTTATTACCTGGTATTATTTTCGTTTTAATTACTAAACATTATGATGATGAGTGTTCAGTACAAGCATTTCAAATTTCCAATTATTTCATTTTAAACGGTTCTGATTGCATTTTAGCCAATATGGCTCATCTTGCCTGCGTTCCACGGTGGGCAATATTGCGCACTATTGACCTCTTTACTATTTCTGGCGCCTGCTAGTTACACAATGCAATGCATTGCTTTACACACACTTTATGTTCACGAATGCTCACATAGCTGCATTATCCATGCATTACACTGATTAGGTTTTCAGCAATAGATACGGAAACGAAACATTACTTGCCTTACTAAAATAGCTGTAAAATATTTTTTTGCTCAATATGCTACTTCAACTGAACTTGCTGCCGCTCATGTCATTCGCAAAAAACTGAGTCGAGCAAAAATGCTTTCAATTGTCACGAAAATATAGTTTACAGTAACATCTAGTAGCACCAATGGAAAGCTGCAGAAATATAGGGGGGGGGGATCATATCGGGGACCCGGGTCATAATCGGTACAGTTACCTTATTACTTGTAATTATTACTTGTAACTATGTCCAGGTCAATGCATACTAATTGAACAAGTAATATCGATATTATATCTGAATGTATTAGAACAATACTTAATTTATAATAGTGTAAAAAGCACATTTATCTAATTTACTAAATATCGTACGGAGATAAAGTGTGTGTAATGTTTAGGCAAAAGTTTAATCCAAAGAGTATATAGTTTAAATGGTTTGCATGTACAAATCGCATGAGCTAAATTGGAAGGGATATGGTATTTACCTGCAGAAATCACTCAATTTACTTCTACTGTGAAGTTAAATCCTTCGTTGAGAGGAATGATATATAATGAAATAGTATACTCTATATTTAATAATTATAATGTATGAAAACGTGTTTCAGAAAACGATTTCGTCTTGTCACAAGACTAGAAATGGTTGTTCATTATGCGGATTTATAATATTGCTGTGTGTTACACTTGAGGAGCTGTTTGGTGCTTGCGTTCAGAAAAATATGTTTTTTTTTTAAAACTAATTTAAAGAAAAATGTTACAGTAATAAATGGAAATAGGGTTCGTGATGAGTACACGTAAAACACATTTTAATTGCAAACGGCACTGGGATTGAACTCCAGTAACCTTATCTAATCCTTTAGCCTTCCACAGTTGTTTAGGAAATCAAACAGATATCAAAGTCATTTTCTCAAACCTGTTGTAACTCGTCACTCAGTTATAATTTCAGAATTATAATTCAGCAGTTAAAGGATAAAAATATAAAATGACGATATTAATATTTTATGTTAGATTTGGGTGATATCGTGCTGTATTAATATTTTCAGTTATAACTTATTTATTTTCACTTGTTACATATGATCAATAAACCATTCTATTGAAACGACGTGTATATATATATATATATATATATATATTTTGCTTCAGAAAAGATTGACTCCAGCCGAACACTGGCAAGCCAAATAATCTCCCTCCTGAATTAAACAAACCCCAAAGGAATCCCAAATGATTTCCGCCTGCGGCGCCACCACAACCAACAACACAGCAGAAAACCAGACAATTACACGCAGCTGATTTGACAGTTTCAGATTTGTATCGAAATCTAAATGAAGTCTAGATAGAATATGTTCTAATTATATATTTTTCTGATTAATTATTTCCGTTAGAGGGAAATTAGCAAATTTTGACAGGTTTGTGATGACAATCACAAAATAATTTTATTGACATCTTATTAACACATAGTCCTTAAAGTTACGTCTGTAATTTAAGAATAGCAGATTTATTAGACAGACTATTTTAGATATTAGAATTTAAACACTTAAATGCATGGTTTTACAATGTTGCTTGGAAGTAATGTTACAAAAGTTCATAACTGGAAGTGGGAAACAGAGAAAAGGCTCTAATAGCACTTTTTCTTCAATAAAAATCAGAAACGTGAAGACGTACTGCACAGTAAAAGCATACACTTATGTTACACTGCTAGAAACATCTTCTGCACAGATTAAATGAATAATCAATAAATTACTTATATACCATCAAGTGGAGTAACTGTGGGTACGAGGAAATTTTGGGCAAAACTAGCACATCAAGGCTTGGCAAATTTTTTTGGCTGTTTGTAAATGTTGAAAGTCTGAGTTTTTGAGCCAATCTGGGGTGTGAAGTTCATTGAATATTGGTATTTGTTGTTTATCCATGTGGTTACTAATAGTAAAATAAGAAAATTATTTCTATAGTGGATTTTTCTTCAGTCAGTCAAAAAGGCTTGCAACAACAGAAGTACTGTGTTGCCTGTAGTGCCAAAATAGGAAGGTTGATTTTGTTCTTCTAGATCATGCGTTTTATCTTTTATTATTATTTTACTAAAATCCTTGTCATGAATATTTTATTTAATGGTTCTCCGTACCAAAACAAGACATCACCTTGTTTCAAACCGTTGCGAACCTTGAAATTATCTGACATATTATTACCTATCCGTACTCTGCTTATGGGGTCGCTGAGACACATCTTCACTAGTTGAACCATTTTTTTCGGAATTCCAAATCGTATCAGGATACTGCATAGCTTTGTCGTTTTGATAGAATGATATGCTTTCTTAAAATCAATGAATAGCTGGTGAACCGTCCCATTGTATTCCCATTTCTTCTCCAAAATTTGTCGCAAGGCGAAAATCTGGTCCAACGTGGATCTATTTCTTCTAAATGCACATTGGTGATCTCTAATTATTTCATCTACGTATACACTTAGGCGTGATAACAGAATATTACTTAATACCTTGTAACAGGTTGGAAATAACGATATTCCTCGGAAATTATTACAGTCAGATTTATCGCCTTTTTTGTAAATCGGAACTATTATTGAGGTTTTCCATTCCTTTGGGAGCTCCTCATTTCTCCATTAGCACTTATCAATTGATGTAATTCTTTGATTTGTGCCGTTCCTCCTGCTTTAAGTAATTCCGCTGGAATATTGTATATTCCTGGTGATTTGAAAATTTTCAATATCTTTACCGACATTTCGATCTCGATCTCGCTAGGTTCTGGAATCCACGGTTCTGCGGTATGGATTTCAAATTCCTCTGTTTCTTCCCCGTTGTGTACATTAAGAAGTTTGTCGAAATAACTTTTCCACACATCAACAATTTTAGTCGGATCCGCCTGAAGATCTCCACGTTCATTTCAAATCATTCCTAACCTCGGTTGGTAACCTTTTCTTAGCGAGTTTACCCCTTTGTATAGATCTCGTATATTATTAGTCTTGCCATTTTCCTCTATCTCCTGAATCTTCCGCGTCATATATTATCGCTTTTTGTTTCTGAACTCGCGTGTGGCGTTTCGTTTTGCGTAACTGTAGTGGTTGGTATTTGCTTAGCTTTTTTTACTTAGCCATCGTTGCCTTGCTTGTTTTCGTTCCTCATGAGGCGTAGGGCATTCTTCATCAAACCAAGATTTGTTTTTCTGTTGTTTCTTCTCACCTACATGTTCCTTCGCTGCGCTCTTAATTGTTTCACGAATAGCCTCCCACATCTTATTTACATCAATTTCAATATTAACATCATCTTTATTATTACTCGAGTCGGCTAGGATTTCGAACCCATTTGAGAGTTCGAGTTGGTAATCTGCTTTTATGCTCGGATTATTTAATCGTTTAACATCGAATTTAAGTTGTTTTGACCCCTTGCTTTTCCTTACCTTTCTGATCACGAATTGATTGTCGGTGTCACCTTCCGCTACCAAATTTTATTGTTATAGCCGTCAAATAACGGGGAACGATCCGACTTTAAGTTTCGTGAGTTCAATATTACCTCTACAAACGGAATCCTCCAGCCATGAGCACAGAGAGCACTTTTTGATATATCTATATGGAATTTATTTTTTTGTATTTCCCACAGATTCAGAACTATTATCAGTATCGTTAAGAAATATATAAACATTTCTTAAAAGACAAAAATTAACTTGTTGTGACACATAGCAAAACAATGACAATAAAATTATATTTTAATACCCAAAGGTATCCCAGTTGACGTTTCTTTTAACTTTCGATTACTATATAAATACCCTTTTTTATCATTCTTTTCACGTTAGTTAATTAATTAATGTGTTGTAGTAGTCTAGGAAAGATGTAAAAGGTTTCCGTGAACGAGAATGTAACTTGGTTAAGTCTGGCAGATAACCATATTGCTTTAAATAATTGACCTTTGAAGAACAGAGTAAATTCTCCATTATTCTTGTTTAATATCATAGAAGTTCAATGCGAAAATGTTTATATGCACACTTTGTGAACAAAATATGAACAAAAGTGTGCAAAATTAATTATTAAAGGTCTAAGAAGTATTCATAATTCACTTTCAGAGAGAGTTAAACTATGAAACTCACTTACATTTGATTACCACAAAATTTGAAAGAAATGAATAAAAATTAGAAAAAATATTTATTTTTGGCATTTTAGTATTTTACACACATGAGAATTGGGGTTCATACTGATTGGGGTGCACTCTATTTTAAAATATCATGTTAATCACTGGAATAATTTTAATTTCCTCTCCAAACAATTATACATCTGGGAACATTCAAACAAGTTCAGAGTAGAAGGGATAGGTTGTGCTCACAATGAACAAACATACGGAAGCGATCAAATGTTGTTTCCTTTAAAGAGTACATGAGGTGCATTTAAAAAAAAAAATCTCTCTGGATGGAGTTCAAATAGCGTTATTGTTATACACATGACTGTCAAGAAAGACAACTGACATTTCTTTAAGCATCAGACATGGGTGGGACTGTTTATGTCAGCAACTTCTGATGAACAAAGTAATCACGTTTTACGCGTAGTTCCACATGAAATCCATTAATGTTTTTGATGGTTTTCGTAAGCATTTCTGTATAAAAGCAACACATATGTATTTGTAAATTGTTTTGGCCTATAATTGGTTTGGCTGATAGTTTTCATTCCAATATTACTGACGCAGCTTTTATTTTCAGGATATCGTTAATTACTAAAGGAAAATAGTCTTGAATCTATGAAAATTATAGATGAAAAATAAAAATCAAGTTTCAGCGTTACAAACAAATCTTGTACTTTGATATCATTTTTCATTTTCTTTAACGCAGTAGCTGAGCTGAGAACGGGGCATGTTTCTTGCTCAAAATTCAATATTTGAATCAATCTTAGGTTAAGAAGTAACACTGAAAAACTTTTGGCACAAATAGTACATAAATACTTCACCAATAATGAAATGAATATGGACGCATGTGAAGTTTATGTAAATCTACTGGAAAAATGTGAGTTTTTTGTGTGCTCAATGTGTCCCTTTATTGGCTCCTTACCCATAGTACATATTTTGTACACATTAAGCTCATATTTACAGTAGCTCATATTATCTACAGTTCGCTTTAAGATCACTTTTAGTACTTCTGTCGCTACTAGTGAACTTTTTGTGCATAAATTGTCGTATCAGCACACCAGAAGTCCCGTTCATATGTGATGAACTGAAAATGTAGTGTAGTTCATATTAAGTACACGAAACGTAAATATATTATGCACCAGAAACGTGGTAAAAGTGGAATATACTATGAACTACTTTCCGAGCATATTATGCACTTTAAGTGTATTCTGATTTTCCGTGAAGTTGAAGACCTCAAATTCTTACCACGTATTCAGCCTTCTCTAATGCATATAAAATCACCTTCTGAAAGAATTGCAATTTTAATTTTCTTTTAAAAGTAAAAAATGTCAAGAGTTAGGTATCTATTTTGTTTTAGAAAATTTAAAAAAAAATAGCTTCTCAAATGCAAATTAAATTTCAGGTTTTTATAACACAGCTCAAGATGGGAGTAAATTTGATGCATTTCTCCCTCTTCTTAAAATATTTTGCAATTATTAAACCAATAAAGTCTAACGTGGATACATTTAATACTATGTATGTAATTATGGATATGAAGTGTGTTGAAATTTATTACATTATATTTTCAACATTGATCAACCTTGTGGAATATAATGAAGAAATAAAATTAACAATTATTATGGTACACAGAGAAAGTTTCAAATTGTTGACTTCATATAAATAATGTAAACATGAGCATAATACTGTTTGTTTAAGTTAGTGTATCAAGAATTCAAAATAATATTCTTCCAGGATATTTAAGATATAAAATAGCTTCTAATGTTGTTATTTCATGTGCAATAACGGTAGAACCGATGCGCATTGTTGCTTTCCATTTCCGCTTTTGCCAATTTCACGAAACATTGTATTATCATTGAAAAAGAAATCGGAAGTACTTTTGGCGTTGGTATTCAAAATACTGCTTCCTTTTTTTCATATTCGGGTTTATATGGGTTATTTACTTGAAGTTAATACAAATTCTGTGGAAATTTGCTCTCATATGTATATGACGGATAATTGATCTAATGTGTATTTTCCATTGGATACAGTTAAAAAATAATAAATTAAATTACATTTTCTTTTAGTTCAAATTTTATTTGTGGATGAATTCTATTTGTAAATTAGCTATTAGACTAGAACAATTGAACTATTAGACTAGAAACATTTAGCTATTATAGACTAGAGCACATATGAAATCCTAGCAAAGGCCATCTCATATCGTTTTTTTTTTAATGAGAAACTATGTTTTATATAATCCTTTTTTTAAGGTCCAATTTTAATTTTTGTGTTAAAGTAGCAAATAAGAAAATAACCCACGGAATATATTACTCGAATCACAAAAAATGTATGAAACTTTTCTTTTTAACGAAATGTTCACACAGTGAAAACAATTTCTTAAATTTGAGAAAAAAGTTATCGTTCGTGCACCGAGAAAGGATGTTCTTAGAAAAGAGATATCAACATTCTCATTTAATTTGAAATGAGATAATAACTGTATGGAATAACACCACTAATCTTATTTCCAAACTGGTATGTTTTCATATTAAATTAAATGATAATGTTGATATCTCATTTCCAATAAAAATATTTCTCGATGCACAGATAAGAAATTTTCTCTTTATTTTAAAAAACCGTTATCGTGCGTTATAAGAAACCGTTTTAAATTAAACAGACATAATTTTTAATAATATTTGTGCATTCTTCATACGCCGAGAAATACATTATTTGAGATTACGTTCCTAATTATATTGCGTTATATGGCTAAGTGCATCACGTTAGACGTCTGGACATATCAAATACTTCATGCATTTTAACATTCCATCTGAGAGAAAAACTTTGATTCATTGAACTTTCTGTGTGTATTTTTAATGCGAATATTAAACAGACGATATTTTTAGCATTTTCCAAACGAGTTGTTAAGGTTTTACAAACTTTTCGGGCCTGTGACGGTGACATTATATAACATATACGTATCTTGAAATTTAATTTAATTTTAAGGCGTTTAGGCTATTTTGGCTCAGTCCGAATGAATGGTGATATGATGAATTGGTGGAATGAAAAAAAGTTGGAGGAAACGGAAGAACCCTGAGAAACCCACGTCCACGGTGTTTTCCACCACAAGTCCCACATGGAATAGGCATGAATCAAACCAACGACCCCCAGTATCTGAGGTGAGCGCTTTGGCATTGAGCCACCGCGGCCCTATATACGGATCTAGCCTGTAGATACCGAACGTGGTGGGTAAGCAGAAGAGATCTAGAGAAACCGTGTGCAATTCCTGAGGCCGATCATCCTAACTGAAGCTTTTCTTAGTTTCTTTCAGAAGCACCAAACCAATGACTGAACGGTGCCGCGAAAATGGCCAAAGTCGCTATATTTCCCATTCGGTCTCTCTGAGATGAAGTATATTACTTATGACTAGACGAAGGAAAATTAGAGGAAACTGTTCTTTGAGTGATTATGGAACGTTTGGTTAAAGACGTTCACGTTCACTTTCTCATATAGGCTGTTTCAAAACAACACCTACAAAACCACCTCACGAGATTCCTGACATGAAAATAAAATAATATGTGTATACCATCGAGGATGCACAAACGCTTTTTTTTTTTGCGCTATAGGCTGTTGAAAGCGTGGAAAATTCAACTTTAGAGCTTGATATTTCCGATACCATTAACAGTAGAACTGAGGCGGGATGGTACCCTAACAAACTTCAAACCTGCTTTATCCTAAAATGCATAGGTCCTATTCCAAAAATTGTGCAAAGGATGCGCGACAGATTCCCCAAAGGAAGTAGGGGTTCCCAACATTCTCTGGAGTAAATGTAGGTCGAAATAAGCACGAATAAGAAGACTTTCTGTATGGGTGCAGATGACACATCTAATCCCTGCCATCTAACAGGACAATGGTACTTTCTTTTACAGATAACAAATACACCATGAAATATACTTAATTTACTTCAGTTTGTTATGCAGCCATACATCTTCTTTTTTTTTTTTAATCGTTCCGGAAAGGAAATTTGCTTGAGATCGACTTGCCACAAACGAAATGTTGCTACTTGCTGGAAGGTGTTTATTTAGACTCACCTTTGCTTCAGAGAATTTGTGGGAATCCCCTACCCACCCAATGCACAGTCTTGATATATGCATTCTTGGACAGAGTAGGTTTGAAGTCTTTGAGGATACCATGACGCCTCAGTTCTACTGTTAATGGTATAGGAAATATCAACCTCTAGAATCCATTTTACCACACTTTCTACAGCCTATAGCGATGATCTACTTGTGCGCCCTAGATGATCTATACTTTTTTCTTATTTTCATGTCAGGAATCTCGTGGAGAGGTTTTGTCGGTGTTATTTTGCAATACCCTGCAGAAGCGATAATTTGATCTGTTGGAGATACAGATTCCAACAGAACAACTTGTAGGAAAAGAATCACTTCTTCTGAAAACGAACATTTCTTTAGCAATGTGTTCAATAGTAACTCAGATAACAGTGTTTCCTGGAATGCCGTGTAGACGCTGATGTACTATTATTATAATCTGAACAACCGTTGCACAACTGTTTGATTCTAAAGTACAAAACTACGTTCACATGCGCAACTAAACTATCAAACGAGATGTAAACACACACGCAGCCCATGATTGCGCAACTGATGCCCTGTTGCTACTAACAACTGATCCTCTGTTGTGTCAAAAACATCAAGTTGAAGTGGCCCTGACCGACTACTTCCCAACATCCTCTCTTCCACCTTATCTCAGCCTGAGTCTGAGATAACTATAGGTTATAAGTAAATTCAATTGAAAAATGTATATTTGAATAACAGTGCACGTCATTATATACACATACTTCATAAAGACTCACGCAAATAATTTTACAACTGATGTGGTTCGAAAATCGATCAATTTGTATCAAACAAAACCTCTTTAGTTGACCTAAATTATAGTTGAATATCAATTACATGTTGCCGTGATGTAAAGCTCGTGATTCACTCAACTAAATTACTGCAGATGATAATTGTCTGTCAGGGTTAGGATTCTGTAAAACTATTATTTAAAATTTCTATGCTTTCACACTTGCATACTTATTTAAGATTTCTATGCTTTCACACGTGTGTGCTTCTACATACATGTTCTAAGAAGAAAAAAATATCACAATAGGTCTCATAAACTCCCCTCCCCCTTTCCTTGAGGAAAGAAAAGGTACGCACAATCAGAGAAAGGAAGAAAGAGGCGTTGCCTTCTTCTATCACGTTTATTCTTACATCCAGTGTTTTGTAATTGTTCTGAAGTTTTCTCTTGTAAGAGCATCTTTCAGAAATCTCATGTATACGTTTCCATGCCAGACGCATCTTATTGATTTCCTTTCAAGTTGATATATCTCTAGGAGTTGGAACGTGTGCCGGTAATTATACACGTAAATTTTCCTTCATCAACAAATGATTAAGGCAAGTAGTTATTACAATCCAGGTGTATCTTCTTACAATGTAATGCACTTTCCATTATAAGCTATATCTTAAAAGTGGTGTATAACATTAAACATTGGCTTGTTTCGTAGTTTAAGACCTCTTCAGGAAATGGGTGTTACGAAAGACTGTCTGCAATAAAAGAAGAGGCTGAAGGAAAGTGGCTCATTTCGTTGGTTTACCCTCTCATAAAACTCCCTGTCTATGCGCCACGGAAAGCCCAAGACAAAACGAAGTCATTTTTGTTTTCTTTTCTCTGTCTGTGGGTTTTAAGTTAGCAAATATTTGTGAACTTGTATGTTCCTGAAGTAGTAAGCACCCTGTTTACGCAGTCCCTCGGGGATTTTCTTATGACTATCGCGCTAACTACCCTGGTTTATTGTTCGCTACAAATGGTGAAGCGAAAGAGCATCGTATATTGGTTCTTGTAAGCGACACATGGCGAGTTTCGTTTTTCAAGAACGATTCTCTAAGGATATGCTTTGATCATGCAACTGCTCGATTTTGAGACGGAAAATGTCATAGAAAGTTTAGTCTAAGGATCTTGTAACCCATTTATGTAAGTTGCAGCCATTGGAGTATTGGTTCTCGAAGTAAATACACACAAGGTGCGAACATAAACAGTGTCGCTTTCATTTCTTGTTTCATCTTTGCAGCTACTCATCACATGTAACGATTCTGACATATGACAAAATGTAATTACTTATTTTGGTAGTTTGTTATTAGTATTACGTTCAAACTTCCTAAATCTTCCCAGAAAAAAGTATTTTATACTAGACTACAGTATGTGTGTGTATGAGAGAATGTTGTTGTACATATAGGAAAATATTGCGCTCTTTCTTGTACGTGAGTTAATTAGACTTAAATAAAATCTTCTGTAGTTTCGAAATATTTAATTTTAAGAACCTTGCATATAGCAACTGGAAAAGAATAAGATATACACACCACTACTGTGGATTTCTATTGATCCCCATATTCCTATACATGCCTCAAGTTGCTGATGTGCATTAATCTTGTAATTCGGAGATCCAAGTTCTGAATACAAACCTACTTCAGTTAAAGTACTCGAATCTTTAAATTTCAGTCCTTAAAGGTAGCTTAAGGTTACAGATCATCACATCTAATACATTGCCATTGCCGCCGAGGAGGGACCGTAGAGATCGAAACAAAGTGGCTCAAAGTCTATTTTACCAAAATTTGTAGGTTCAGTCCTGAGAAGCTCACCAGCTTGTTTAGGACGTTAATAAAAATACAATCAAACGCCGAAGAAGGAATTGGTAAGGCAGTGCCAAGGAGCTATGTGCTACGTACTATTCCGACATTCGACTTGCTCAGTGAGGATAGCAGCCCTAATCAATAAGACCATTCTCTCCGTAAAGGAAATCAATGTCACTGTATAACATTATATATGTCTTGCTCTACGGTTTAAGGCAACAAGCTCAACTTTGTCCATCTTCATTTGTTTACAAATATATGGTCAACAAATTTGATCATATTGAAACATTTCTGCTGAATTGGAACACAAATGTAGATCAGTTTAAACATTTTGAATCCTTTAAATATTTAAGTAGCATAATCCTAACGATAATATACACTGTAAAATATAATAGTTAATTTGCATTTTTTGAACACATACCTTTCTCTTAATTTTGTGTTCAAGAAATGTAGATAATATACGCAAGATGTATGGCGAGTTTATCCTTCTAGCACACATATCGTTCATAATACGTTATTATAGACTTTGGTATAGAAAACATTGATTTTTGTATCAATGTCCTGTAATATATAGCCACAAAATCAAAGATTTTGCTCTGTTCTTCGTAGCCTGGTTTGTTAAAGCAATAGACTACCAGCAATAAGAACCCGTGATCTATCCCACCAACGTTCCACTTCTTTACTATAGGTAAGCAAAACCGCTCATTTCTATGCTTATCGTATGGGAATAAATGAACAAAAATTATTAAAATACAACTTTAAATGGAAAACATATAATATTAAGTGATTCAATTTTGTCCGATTCGCCAGTAGCAAAAAGGTTGATTTCACGTTGATGTCCGTTGTATGTCTGCCTCTTCAACGTTGTATTCAAAGATCTATCAACGATTAAACGTTTAATGTGTAATCGTTTAATTCACTGTTTAAAAGGCGGGTATTCAACTGTGTTAGTCAAGTGAAATCAAACTATTTGCTACTAGGGAATGGAACAAAAACAATATTACCAGCTTGAAGTCGAGATTTTTATTATTCCGCGTGTTACTGAAGTTTATTTAAGGTGTGAAAAAGAAGCTTTTGAAATGTAGGAATGATCTTTTTCAAGGTGAAGTAATTTTCTTGTTAACGAGAATTATAAGAACCTGAAACAAATCCAAAGAACTGTGAAATGGATAAAACTCTTTGACAATGACGTCAGCACATTGTAAACGAATCTGAGCGTGGATCAGCATTGAGGAGGCAAGACGCAGACTTAAATTCCTTGTCGCACTGGTCCCTGTAAGTACTTTTTCCTCAGACACGTCAGGTAAGCGTCGGCCTTAAATCAAGACTTGGATGTTAGTTTCCTTCTCTAACTGACAATGTTAGAATACAATCTAAACGTCGAACAGTAAT
This sequence comes from Lepisma saccharinum, assembly GCA_022664845.1. Taxonomy (NCBI): domain Eukaryota; kingdom Metazoa; phylum Arthropoda; class Insecta; order Zygentoma; family Lepismatidae; genus Lepisma; species Lepisma saccharinum. Next base: position 12,536 of record JAGDQP010007131.1, read on the forward strand.
CTAAGATAATGCCCCAAAATTAAAATAGTTTCAAGAACAGAAGTTTCAAAAGAAAAACAATTGTTTTGTTTAAACATTTTATTGTAGTTAGTGTAGATTTACAGTCGAAACCGTTTATAGCTACATCGCTTTAAATGACATATAGGGTATAACGGCGAAATCTAACGGCCCCGAGTAAATCCTACAGTGAGTGTAAAAAGTGATCGTACACCTAAGACACTATGACGAAAACAGATGGAGAATAGATACGTTGTATCAAAAAAATAAGAAAATGGTAGAATCATGACAAGAAATACATACATGTCGTTTCCACAAAGCAAGGAAAGCTCAAAAGAAAAAAACAACTCAAATTTACAAGCTAAAGAAAGTGTGCCTCCTCTGTACGTGCAAAAAATTATCGTACACACATGATTTAGGCAGTGTTTAACAATAGTATTACATCGTTTAATACCTTGTAAGGTGACCCTATACTTAGGATACTGCCTCCAGTTTCCGTGGGATGGAATTCACCAACTCTACAGTTGAGGTGAGGTGTCAATGAAGTATCATTCTCTGAGGAGAGCTTGTTTCAGATGTTCTTTATTAGACAGGATATGTTTTCTGATTTTTGTCTCCAGAACAGACCACATATGCACTATCGGGTTAATGTCTGGGGATTGAGGGGGTGTATGAAGTTGTTTAGGTATGAAGTAGTAGAGCAGTACAACCAAGTATTTCCTGCTGTATGCTTGGGGTTGTTTTCTTGCTGAAATATGAAGTCGTTGTGAAGATACATATTCTGTCCACTTGCATGGAGATTTACCTTTAAGGTGTCGATATACATTTTGTGATCAATCATCCCATCGGTTACGTGTACTCGATCCACCCCGGAGGCACTCATACACCCCCAGACATACACGGAACCATCTCCATATTTCACTGTAGGCACAAGATGTGGAGGATTCAATTCTGCAGTAGGCTTGCGCCACAAAATACGTCTACCGTCGGACCCCAAAATATTGTACTTCCTTTCATCCGAAAATATTACCTTGTTTTAGAAGTCTGGCTTCTTATTTAGGTGCTATTTACCCATATTTAAATGCTTTATCAGATTTGTTTTATTTATCCAGAACATTTTCCGGGCTACCCGACCTTGCACTCTTCTACAAATGTTGCGCACTGTACTGACTGACACTACAACACAATGTGTTTGTAACTCTGCTTCCAGCGTCACATGGGCCACTTTTGGGGCCATTTTTTATTTCCCTAATAATAAATAGAATATCTGATTCACTCAGCACTTTCGTTCTTCCACTTCGGAGACGGTTTCGTACTATTTTCAAAACACAAAACCTATAAATTGCTGATTGCACAATGCACAATCGTACGAGGTATGTCAATAAGTTTGGGTATTTTGGTCAAAGACTTACAATTAATAATCATTTTTCTTCTCTCTTCACCTATTTCTGAGCATTTCCTGCCCATTTTGACTTTCCGCTACGCGTTGACCGCGTCCTAGATTCCTATTGATGACTGACATGGCCATGTCTCTTCTCCATGCTCTACAGAGGTGCGCTCACGCGTGAATGTTAGCAATCCCAGCACTAGCTTCTTCGTTTTGATTCCTTCCTTCGGGTTTACTTTTCGTGCCTGGTCGGTACGCCTCCTATCGCATTTTCTTTCATTTCTCTATACTATACTTGTTGTCTCAATTTTCATGTAGGCTATTTATGCAATTTATTTCCATTAATCATATTTTCCGGGTTATTACATTTATTACGTCCCTTGTTTCTTCTTAACAGGTCTTTATCTTTTAATATAGATGTATGATCACTTTCTGCACTCATTGTATATAAACAATGTATTTTTAAAAATCGCTTAGTATGAATTACATCGTTTATTACGACATATCGTATAAAACGACCTATTTTTATCACATTTTCGGAGAAATATATTGACTATAACGTCTAATGTTGATTTATGTTTGTTACGTATTTGGGGATTGCTGACAACATTGAAGCGCGTATTTTCAAACTCTTGTTTTCAGTAGATTTTAGATTTCAAATCAGTATGTCTCTTAAATAGTCAAGGTACGCATTGCTGCCAAGACGTCTCAAAAGAAAAGAAAAGTGTTTAATATTGAAGAAACATCACACGTAATATGTGGCGATTAGAAAATAGGGAAACAAACGTCAGCATCGTGAAAGAATTACGTGTTTCGACAATTTGAAAGGACAGAGAGAAAATACAATCTCTTTTCGAACAAAATTCTTTAAAAATCAAGCCTGCAAGATCATCTGAGCACAAAGATATTGAAGAAGCTTTACTTAAATGTTTTAAGCATCAGAGAACAAGTAATGTGCCGATCAATGGACCTATTTCTCAAGCGAAAACCAATGGATTTGCGTTTCGGTTCGGCAATTGTTCTTCCTTTTGGATGCAACGTTTCGGAGCTCGTCATGATATTGTCGCCGGAAAAAAAAATGTGGCGAAGCTGTCAGTGTACCTGATGGCGTAACAGACGACTGGCTATCTAAGAAGTAGACTGCTTTGTGTTAAGGTTACAACCCACATGATATATTTAGTGCAGATGAAACTGGATTGTTTTGCAATCTGACCCGAGATGAAACACTGAAATTTAAAGGTGAACAGTCTTTGGGTGAGAAAATGTCCAAGACAAGAATCACAGTTATGGTTGCTGTAAATATGACAGGGTCATGTAAAGAAAAACTTTTGGTGATTGCAACATCGAGAATACCAAGATGTTTTAAAAACATTCACTCCCCTACCTGTAGTTTATGAAAACAATGCAAAGTCTTGGATGACACTGACATCGGAAATTTTTTAAAAGTGATTGCGTACCAGGGACTTTCAGTTGAAATCAAAGAAAATAAAAATTCTTCTATTGGTTAATAATTGTCCTACTGATCCAGTAATCGACAATCTGCAGTGCATAAAGCTTGTGTTTCTACCTCCAAACGTCACTTCCGTTTTACAACCTATGTACAGTCTCTTAAAATGCAGTACAGGAAACTTCAAGTAATGGACATGTTACAGAAAATCGAAGAAGGTAAAGAAACAGTTTTCAACGTTTTCGATGCAATTTTAATGATTTCGGAAGTGTTGGAAAATGTCACTCAAAGGAATATTGCCAATTGTTTTAAACATGCAGGTTTCACAGATCTTTCTTCATCATCCCGCCTTGAGGGCGACAAGTTTTCAACAACTGATGGTACTGATGATGAAGATGAGGAGGATGACATTCATCTTGCGCGATTAGTGCAAGAACTTTGTCTATCTTTGTCAACTTGTGACACAGAGGACTTTGCCGAGGCAGTCAATAATCTTGCCATGTGCGCCTCAGTGAGTGAAGACGAAATTGTAGCTGACATCCATCGCCAACACATGATTGACGAAAATGAAAACGAACAAGAACAGTTTGTTGTGCCATCACTCAACGAAGCTCTCAGTGTAGTGACAACTTTACAAAAATTACTTATTTTTAAAGAAGAGTTTAATACAAATGACAATAATGAGGCTTTGAAACGAATGTATAGTCAAATAAAAAATGCATACGCACATCTTAAATGCAGTAAGCTAACAAAAATACCTGTTAAAATAAAGTAGGACAGTATACTGTAGTATGTGTTACTGTATTGCATTTTAAAGTTAAAGCAGCTGATTAAAAAATAAACAACACTGTCTTTAGCTCTTATTGTAGAAAATCAGAAAATTAAATTCCGATATTATTTTTTCTAAAGCACAGAAGTGGAGTGAATTCGTTATTGATGTTTAGTGGTTATGCATGTGTGTTGAATTTTTCTAATATGTAAGGCACAATACATCGCTTTTGTACAACACTTTAAAATGAGAAACAGGAGAAAGCGTAGGCCTTCATAATTTACAGTATTGCATTATTGTTCATTTTTGTACTGTAATTAATTTTTGTAATATAGTAACTGGAACGAGGATTCTTCATTAATTACTATTATAGCACATACAGTAAGTTTAAAACATGCTCAACATTTATCTTATTCATTAGCCAAGACTGTGTATGACATTATTGAACAATTTACTGTACGTGCATTGTTGCTACTTCTTTCCTCACTTATTATATGTTTTGATGGCATATTACTGCTGTACGCACTCTATAAACGTTAGAAGAAAAAACCCTCTTCAGTCCCACTACACAAATACTGTATTGTAATTTCCGGTACTTTTTTTTTTAAGTTTTAACTTTATTCTCTTCATTAACCATGTAAGTGTGCAGCCTAAAACTTACAGATTTGACATTTTTAGACCCCCCCCCCCACCGCACACACGCAAATAAGGTTTGTGCGACCATCGGCTACAACGATCATAAATTGGCGGACCCTTCGGAGTCGTTATAACTGGTTTCGACTGTATTTCTAGGAATAATGCTACTTGCCTTTAGTCTAGAAAATTGTCTGCATCCAGCAAGACATTCCCTTTACAACGGTTCACTTATTAACATGATTAGTATACTTAATGATTCATGGATAATACGGCAGTACGGCCTTGTATCCATCTTGAATAAAGAAAAACACAGCTTTGTTAATTAAGAAAAACACAGGTTCACATTAATTAAGTGCGCAGCTGTAGTTTCGAACAACGTCAATAGCTCAAAAAGAAACACTTGACAATTTGCTTGAAATTCTTTGATGCTATATTTTTCTTAAGAAAAAGTGCTTTACTAAAGGAATCAGTTTCAGCGCTTAACTGGGTTGATAAATTAAATCATGTTCTGTTGGTGTCACGGTAGAACTTTTCTTATATAAAAAATGTTGGTATCCTCCTGACAGATGCGAATTTCTCCCAAGTGACCATTATTTGCTTGGTTCTCCGAAGAAAAGCTTACGGGATTCACAGTATATTCTGTTGACGAAATGATAGATGTTTAACATTCTTCAGGCAAATGTTTAACAACAACAAACAGTAACAGAATCACAGTCCGTGATGGAATATTTACATTTCTCTTCGCACAGAGTACGAAGTGCAAATGGTATTTTCTGCACTATGTTAAGCCAACTGTCCACTAATTGATGTGCGTTCTAATGAGTGGCCTTTGAATGCAAAAGCTTAGTATATGTAGCTTAATGATACATCATACGTTCATATTGTTGTAAAGTGCAGTTTCCTTTACGTATAAAATATAATTACATCTGTACAATTCATTAATTTATTAATAACAGCATAACATTGATTTGCCCTTTTATATACTAAAAGGAAAAGAACGGACTTTGCAGTGATCCAGTGGCATTATATTATTATGCTGGGATATAAAATTTGGCGTCAGCGTTGAAGTATTCCATTTCTGTTCAGCGTGTTAGCTTACTTCTTAGGTTAGATTAGATTCCTTTCTTGTTTTATGAAATTGATATTTATAAAACTTAGTAATAAAATTAAATATTATAGAGTACGCGGGAGTAATTAACACTGGTTCATTTAGTTTTAATGTATAATTACAGAATCTGAAGACGTCAATATTCACTGTTTTGTAAGAGTAACTCGACTTGAAATTATTATATTTACAAGTATGGGTTGTTCTGGTATATATACACAAAAAATAAATATATCGAAATTAATTATGCATATTTTCTCTGGCGTGGCATAAGAGTATGCGTTTGACATTGCACCTTAACACACATGTACCGATCAGATGAATTTTCAACGCATAACATATTACACAGAAAATATTTCGAATAGTTGGGTCGACTCAAATATTCAAAAGATCTTCGTAATGTAGATTTTATAAGTTATTGTATTATGTTCTTCTCTGTTGCAAGAATAACACCTTTCCAGAATATTTAAGTGAAAAATATGTTCTATTCTTATTCTTTGTTTGAAGAAAAATATACAATTTTTACATTTTGAATAATTTCTCTAAAAATAAATTGGAATTAAAAACTTTTGGTATGCAAAATATGGTTCCTTTTCTCATAAGTGCATGTTACGAGTAACAGTAGTTAATATCAGTATTACGAAACTTTGATTTCGTATGTATTATATGATGAACAATTGAATGGGTGACGTTAAGAAGGAAAAGATTCTACTTGGCGTAAGTTTCTGGAAACCAGGATTGGAATGTTTAAAACAAAACGTTTTAAACATGTTTTAAACACAGGTGATTGTTTTAAACATTTTGTTTAAAACATTTTGAACATTTGTTTTAAACGAAGATTTTTTAAGCTGTATTTAAAACATGTTAATATTATTTATTGTCTTTGAAAGAATCATAGTATTTTTAAGAGTAGGACCAATAAAACATATGCAATTTGTCCCGTGTGAAAGCTAGTTTCTAAAATAATCAGTATTATGGCGTCACAAGCCTACAGATGGAGCCATAAAATGCGTTGGTTTGTTCGTTCTTTATCGTTTGAATGCTAGAAGCAAGAAACATTAATTTGCTATCAATTACATGAAACAAGATGTTCATATTTCAATTCTTTCTTTTTTATTTATTGTGAGGAAATGTCATGAAAAGAAAAACTTCATGGCATATATTTGCTTCTATGATTACATTGCTGTATCTCTTCTTTTATGTTTGTTGGTAACAGTGCAGATTTAATAATCATTTGCTTGGAATTTTTGTCAGGTAGGCAAGGGGACATGAACCATCCTCCTCCCTGATCCATCGGGACCATTTTTCTAATTCTTTAAGGTCTAAATAAAATTTATAGCGATGTTCTAAAAAATGAAAACTGGTTTTAGACTATAATGGTGGCTATTTTTGGTCGAAAATTAGCCAATAGGCTATTTTTCAGAATTATTTTCTATTTATCTAAAAGCTATTTTTTTAAATTACTTTATATGGGCCCCACGTACCTCCCTGATCCATCGGGACCAATTTTATATTATTCCTTATTGTCCAAATCAAATTTATAGTCATGTTTCCAGAAAATAAAACTGGTTTTAGACCAGAATGGCGGTCAATTTTGGTCGAAAACTGGTCAAAAGCATATTTTTCACAGTTATTTTCTTTGAGCCCCAACGTACACCACTTGATCTTTCGGAACAAATTTTATATTATTCCTTAGGGTAAAAATTAAATTTTGAGCCATGTTTCTAAAAAGAAAACTTAATTTTAGACCAAAATTGCTGTCATTTCTGATCGAAAATTGGCCAAAGATGATGTTCTTTCTTTTTATCTTTTTTAAAAGCAGTTGAGTTGAAATAAAATATTAAAACGCACTTGAACTTCAAAACTGACACAGTGTCTTCACCTAAAGAAATGGTAGCTGTACGATAAAAGCCCCCAAAAATTGGAAGTTTGGGAAAAAATTGTAAAGTAGATTGAGTGGGGTATCAAATGAAATGATTTTTCCTACTGAATATAAATTTGAATTAAATTCTTCAGGAAAATTAAGGATTCGAAATTGATAGCAAAGTTTTCACAAAATTGAAACTGAATATAACCAAAATTGCGGTCATTTTCAATAAAAAATGGGTCAAAAACACTTTTTAAAAATAAAAAAGGGGTTTCTATATTAAAGAAAATAGCCCTCAGGTTGACGAAAAAAAATAAAACTCACTGAGACTTCAAAACCGGCAGTGCGTTACTTGTTTTTGGCCCAAAGAAATGGTAATTTGCGATAACGGCTCCTAAACAATTAAGAATCTCTTGGCCTGGAGAAGGGGTTGGGAACATCGAGGTCTGAAAGATGAAGTTTATGAGTATGTCATATGGGGCATCAAGTAAGTGGATTTCCAACAGAATATTAATATGAATTACTTTATTTAGAAAAATATTTTAGGAATTCAAAATTTATAGCAAAAATGAAACTGCTTAGAAAGAAAAATTGCCACTATTTTAATTTTATTTTATTTTTTATTTTAGCAGTTTCATTTTAGAGTATAAATATGGAATTCTCAAAATACTTTTCTGATAAAATAAATCATATTTGTATTCAGTTGGAAAAATCCTTTCATTTTATGCCCCATAATACACATTTAAGAAAATCTTAATTTTCGGAGTCTCTTTTCTAGCTTCCAGGTTCCAAATTTTAGGGGAGAGTTATGATATAATTACCATTTCTTTAGGCCAAAATAAGTAACGAAGTGCCTGTTTTCAAGTCAGATGTTTAGTTTTTTTTTGTCTCAACGTGAAGGCTTCCTCTATTTTTAATGAAAAAGTCCCAGAAAAATTCGTTGAACAATTTTCAACCAAAAATGAAAACATTTTGGTTTTCAAGTAGTTTAATTTTTGCTATCTCTAAAGTCCCTTTCTAAAGAAAATAACATACTGATATTCAGTAAAAAAAAAAAAAAAAAAAAAATCCTTTCATTTGATACTTCATGCAACCTACTTTAAAAGCTTCCATTTTTCTGTTCCTCATGTTTCGGCGTTCAGACTCCCAATTTTGGGGGGCGTTTATCGTATAATTACCATTTTTGTGAACCAAAGCAATAACACAGTGCCGATTTTGAAGTTTGAGAGAAGTTTCTTCTCTAAACTCAAATACTTTTTGAAAATAGAAGTAAAATATAATACACCTTTTACAAAATTTCCACCAGAAATAGCCGCCATTTGGTAAAAAGTCAATTTTATTTTTGGGGAACATTGCTATAAATTGTATTTACACAATAAGGAATAATAAAAAATTGTTCCGAAAGATCAGGTGGTGTACGTTGGGGCTCATTGAAATATATTGCAAAAAATATACTTTTGAGCAATTTTCGACCAAAAATGGACGCCATTATGGTCTAAACGAGTTTTGTTTTGTGGGAACATGACTATAAATTGTATTTAGACAATAACTAGTAATATAAAATCAGTCTCGATGGATCAGGGGCCTTATAGACAAGAATCGTGAAAAATAACCTTTTGACCAATAGAAAATAATTCTGACAAATAGCCTATTGGCCAGTTTTCGACTAAAAATGGCCGTCATGATATTCTAAAACCAGTTTCCTTTTTTCTTTTTTTGAACTTCGCTATAAATTTTATTTAGACCCTAAAGAAAAAGAAATAATGGACCCGATGGATCAGGGGAATGCACGTGGGGTCCCCCTGGTTCCCTTACAATTGATGCCGGGTGGTAGAACTTATTATGTACTCTGCTTCTTTACTGTCCGTTTATAGACTCATTATCAATGGGGTACACAAAAAAATATTTAATCTGGACACACTTTATTAAAAATAATCCTTCCGAAAATAATAAAACAGTAAAAGCTAAATACAGACTGTGTAAAAAGGAAATGGCAGGTCTTGTTGCCCCAATGAAAGAACATTTCAAGGAGTGTAATTTAAATCCCGGCCAGGCCACTGGAGAATTTTCCTTTAGTGTTCTCATGCCTGGCGCCCTAAGGTATACTCAGCCTTCTATCAAATTGAGTACCACAGTGTCCTTTGTATTCCTGGGCACGTTGGGTAAAGGCAGCCGAGCATGGGTGTCGTTGGTCGAGAATAGATGGAGCGCTACTTCCACACCCCCCATGCGCCTTTCACGGCGCGTGCGTATTGCACCGGGTATACATTTACCTTTTTACCTTTTATATAATAAATAGTTTTATCATTGAATTCTAATAAATAGCGAATTTCATCAAATTTGGTAAAATAGAAACTACAATTTCTATATGTTTATGAATAGACCGAAAGCGTGATAGAAACGTTATACCAGTTGGAGTAGCTATCATAGCCTCTACCATTTTTTGTACTTTTCAGAAAATATTTAAAAAGTTTTAAACACGTTTTTTTGCAGTCTATAAAAACGTGTTTGAAACAAATAAAACATTTGTTTTGTTTTGTTTTCAATCCAGCGGGAAACTGAAACATAACTTTTTTTTCTGTTAAACTAATGACGAATATATATATTTAAAAAAACTATAATTAAGCAACGTTCTTTAGGTCTTGAGTTATAACTTTGAATTTTATGTTTGTCATTTTGACCATTAGTTTAACCGCAAAACAGTTTTTTAACTTCTTAAAACTAACTCAAGTGTAATATTTCCTTTTTAGAGTCATCCATTCAATTAATGAAATAAGTATTTTTTATTCTATACGTATTAAAATGATAAAGTAAACTGTATTGCTTCAATTTTTATTTATAATAGAGGGCTGTAGCTGGGAACTAAACGTCTTATTTGATTTAACCACAGAAGATGCATAAAATAGAATGTTTACATGCATAAGTTCTTATGCAATGTTTATGCTATATTTGATGCGCTGAACAATGTAACACTTTAGATTACAGTCCCAATTCCATTCTATTATACGATTAAGAGAATCATGTAGGTTTTGATGCATTTAACTGTTTGTGTGGAATCGAAGACATCTAAAGTATTCTAGAAGTGGTGGTGAGGAAAGTAGCAGCCAGTGCTTCTTCTTTTCAAAATACCATTTCGGCATTGGGGTCTGCGGGTGCAAATGAAAACCTCAGTCATGATAGCAGGCATGAGTTGTTTGATGCTGTGTCACCTCCAGTTATAATACAACTATTTAGATCCTTGCGACTACACCACGAAAGCTAACTGCGAATCAGAGAGTCTATCTTATCTAAATGCAAGTTTGCATCTCAAAAGCACAGTTGGTAGAGCGTTGGCTTAGCATTTGGAAGGTTGTGGGAACGATCTCAGCGGCTGCCCATCCCGACTGAATTTGTCCTAGGATTTTCCTCAGCCACACCATTCAAACGTCGGTATGGTACCTACAATACTAGGCCCTGACCGACTGCATTTCAACGTTCTCTCTTCCACCCTATCCCGGCCTCAGCCTGAGATGCCTAAAGTCCGTAAATAAATTTTAAGGAATGACACAACAACACGTGGGTGACAGGTTCTACCCGCCATTTAAATTAAATGCGGAACAGACCAGAAGTTCTGCCAAAAGGCAGCTGGACTCAGAATCTCTCAGTCAAAGCAAGATTAACTAAAGAATCTCACTTCCAGCTTCTGCCCTTTAAACCATGAGAAAATCAGTATAAAAAATTGTGTTTGCGAAGGCACCTGAATAACATGTATGTGTCGACTTTATAGCAATTATAATGTCCATTGTTAAGAAAAGAAAAATCTGTAGACTGGAAGGAAGAAGAAGCTAATAACATCGTTCTATCATTGAAGAACAATGCTTCCAACTATATTCAAATTAGATATAAATCATATTTAATTGTGAAAGCGCTTTATACCTACATTATTAATACGCTCGGCATTTGACATAAACTAACCGTGCTGACTTCAAAGACCTATGAATAGCTCATACATTTTTATTTTGAAAACGAATTACGCCATTCTGAGAGGGAATAGGCAATAAAAGCGATCATTTGAATGTTACAGTCCTCTTTGGGTGTGTCATCGCAATCAACTCCCCACTTCCACCTTCTTGTCTGAAATTTTTGCCAATTTCTTTTACAAATCATTCACATTTTAAGGATGCTGCAAGAAATCATTTGTTTTCTATGAATTCTCTTTTAAGTCTCACTATTAAAACTGAATTCAATAAACAGACTTCAGTCAGTGAAAACATACGCAGTAAAACCACCAAAACAATGGATGTGAAAGACGAAGTGATGGACGTCGTTAAATCGGCATAAAACTCAAGGTTTTAGCGAACATGATGGGAACTTTAGCTCCACCAGGTCTGCAATGGTGTACAATTTTCCTTTGTGCATCGCTTGGAGAAAAGGTTAAAATTCAAAATGTCTGCAAAAGTACATAGTAAAGCTAAATTTTAAATCTTATTTGAAGGAACAATTGCAATCATAATCTGTTAGGTATTCTATTATTTACAATTTTCTGATGCTCCTTTTTATCACTTGTATTATCTTTTAATTTTAACCCCACTCTTCACTTTCAAAACTGAAAATTTAGCACCTATTACTAACTCTAATTATATGAAATGAAAATAACCGATCAAATATTACTATATAAAACTTTCACAAACTTTTGAATTCAATTTAGGAATAACATTTGAGACATTAATTACAAGGGGACCGTCAATGAGATTATATTGAAACGTAACCCGACAGGTTTGTTAAGAGAATCTACGATCTATAGAGAGGTAATATACAAAACATACTTGCCCATATTAACTGCAAGGTACCGAGAGAGTGGCTGTAATATTGGTCGAAGTGTACAAAAGTGTATTTGTTATGATTTAGTCAACAGAAGTCACTTCTGTTTCACTTTCGTCATGGAATGAAACAATGCCGACTTGTAGCGTAATCTCCCATACCGCAGCACGCCTCACCAGGAACGTATTTAGAGGGTCTGAACCCAGGAAATTAATTTTTTGTTTGTAAAATGGGCAAAAAAAATATCTGAAATTATGGTGCTCCAGATCCCCTCAATATGTCCCTGACGAAGCGTGCTGCAGTGTGAGACATAACGCTACAACTCGGTAGTGTTTCACTCCATGCTGAAAGTGAAGCAGAAGTGACTTCTGGTGAAAGAATCATAAAAATACACTTTTTCTACACATCAACCAACATTCCAGCCCCTATCTCGGTAGCTGGCAATTAATATGAGCAGCTGATTTTTTGTATATTGCCTTTCAATAGAACGTAGATTCTCCTAGCAAAATTTCAGGGTAGATATATATATGTTCTAATTGACGGTATTCTTATTAGTAAAAGGTCAAAATTAGATTATATCCATTACGGGACATTCATTCATTATACATTAGACAGATTTTGTTTTCTATAATGCAATGTGTATGGTTTACACACGTGTTTACGAATTAGTATATCTTATGGTAAAATCTTGATCTAATGCATTACCTGATACGAAAATCTGAACACTCATGTCCCAGTCTGAGCCATAATTACCTAAAGACGATAAATAAATTTAATTAAATAGAACACGCATGCTATTATAATTCGTGTGAAATCAGATCAGGATCATATGTCGATAAAAAATGTGAACATTTATCGTGTTTAGTCACGTATACAGTATGCATAAAAGTATTGGTGTTACTTCTGACTTCTCGTTCAACGTCTGTATCATCTGCGATACGTTTATCACCAAGGTAAGCTTTGAGCGGACCTATACCTAATCTGGTGGTGGCGAGAGATAACTGACGAATACACTGGTCAACAATGGGAAAATTGTTTTCTTAATTTTCGGTGTGCTGAAGTCGAAAATGATATTTCAAAAGTCGCATTACGTACAATTTTGTCATAAAATGCGTGCATATATAGTAGGAAGATAAACATGATCCTGTCGCAGTTCAGCCTTGTAGTTCACAAACCGTCAAGGAAATAAAGCATCGTAGTATACAAATGTAGAATGCTGGGAAAGGGCTATATTTAGAAGTAGATGATCAACGTGGCTGCCATCTTGAAATACGGAGATCCCGGTTCGAGTCCCGGTAGCGGCGCTTGTCAATTTTTATGTGTTAATTTCAATACTTACGTAACACAATGTTCTTGTAAGAAAAAAGGAATTACATCCAACATAAGACATATTTTTAAGTAATGATTGTGGAATACAGAGTAGAAAATAAAGTACAAGGCATGTTTTAGAAAAAAAAAGCAGCTAAATGTTAAATAACAATATCACTATATTTAACCTTACAGCTTACTTACAATTTCCGTTTCGACATTCAAAAACTTAGTGGCTGAGTACACACAATAGCGAGCAGAGAAATAGGAGTCCTGCAAAAAAGTGTTTTCAAACTACACACACAAACTTAAACCTCCACATCGAAACTAAGAAATAGGACATTAGGTAAACGTGATGCTAGAACGCTCTTCCATACACAAACCGGAGGCACTTAATCATTCGACTGTAATGAATTCCCTTCGCTGTAGGTGTTTTTTGAGCTTTCAAATCTATTTCCACCCGACGGAGAATTCATAATCCTTTTAAATGCCCATTCGAGAATCGATTGCGTTGCCTACGGTGAAGTAGCCTCTGGTCATTGTCTTAAAGGGGCGCAGCTGACGGAATATCAACACCACAGGAGAACAGAATAAAGATGCGGATGGTCTTCTGGTTAAACATTGAAAAAAAGGTACTTCTTCCACTTTTAAAGCATTAATGGAGTGTAAAATATTTTTAGATGCGTTTTCTTTATTTGATTTTCTTGTACTTTTTGTGTTATCCAAATGAGTTTGTACAATAAGTGTTCAAAGGAACTACTGTACATATAAATGAAAGCTATTTATAAAGAACGTTTTCAGATTATGCACCAAATACGTAATTCATTAAAAATTGTCTCAAAGATGAACTTAAAAGATACTAAATATGAGAGAACAAATGAAACATTAAAACAAAGATTGTCGTAAAAATTAAATATGAGACAAAGTCAGTAAATAGGATTAAAAGTGGTGTGGGATAACAAGATATAGTCAGGAGTAGTTTTGAAAGGTATCACCAGGTATCCGCATATTTGTACCTCGTATTGAGTAAGTGAACAGCATAGTTTAGCTTTTTCTTAAAAAGCTATATATAGTACTCTTAAGGAAGGCCTTTTTCCTTTTCTTTTTTTTTTAAAAAAAAAGAAACAAGCTTTATATTTCATCTCTGTGGACGCTATAAGTTTGTTTCCTTAAAGGAAATCCAGTAATACTGCATTTACTCTGGATTTCCCAGTTTGTGTGGGCTCTGTGTCGTAAAGGTTGTTTTACATGTACTTTGGTTCGTATATCCCTTTCTTGTTTAAGTTGTGGGATTATGTAAGTTTTACCTCACTATTTTCTATTTTGGGTGTGGCGTCATTCTACACATCGTCAATTAAATGCTTGTGTACAGGTACGTATTTATGGGGTGAACCGGCGGATCCGGACGCCCCCACCCCCCCAGTCAGAGTTACAACAGGCAAAATAGTATAACTTTAGGCATAATTATCTGTATTTTATGTATATTTCATGCCCGTATACAGGTTGGATCTTCTCCAGAAAGCCCATGGACTCCTCACAAAATCAAATTCTGGATACGTAGCTAATGTTACCCTCCGCAAGATTCAAAGTTGGCTTTTCGATTTTGAATATAGATACAAGACTGCGTTACGGGAGTCTCTCTTCACGGATAGTATGCCTCAGTGTTGAAGGATTCTGGTCTTTACCTCTGACCGGATGGATATGAACCCGTTTTGCCTTGTTCCAGAGCCACCTCAGAACACTTTAACAACATGGCCATCTTATAGTTGGCTGCTTTATGGGCGTTGGAATCTGTGTCCTGTAAAAAGTCTTCCAACGATGTATCATTCATGACCTTCTCTTAATTAATAAGGTGACAGGGGCGGACAGAAGTTGACTGTGTACGACTCAAATCCCTGGCCGGGCCAAGAGGGAAATGGGTGGGATAAGGGGAAAGCTCCCCCTAGAGATGGGGACTCTTCGGTTTTGGTTTACTAGATCACTAATGAGTAATTGACCATAGTTTAGAAACTTTATCATTATTAGCAGCGTTGCCACCTTACGAAAAATTATAAAATTTACAATTTTTTCAACATGTTTACTTTCTTCTTCCACTACTATTATAGGCACAAATATTATCTGTGTTCCATAAGTTTCCAACGATGTATCACTCATGACTAGGGCTCGGATAGTTATGCATTTTGCATATTGCATATGCAAATGCATATTTCAACGATTATTTGGAAAATGCATGTTACATATGCAAATGCATATGTGAATCATTTACATAAAAACTTTGCACATTTCAGAGCCAAAGTACAAACAAACATCAAAATAATGGATGATGTTAGAAATACGCTTGTGAGCTGATTGAATATTCTGTATACCTAGAGATAATGGCGTACCCCTTTAAAATGCATATTTTTATGTAAAATTATCATAAATTTAGGAGTAATTATGTACATTTTGTATTAATACCAAACCTGGTTCTCTGGAAGAAACTGATGGACCCCCTCCGAAACTAAGTTCTGGATACGAAATTCTACCGGAGATGCTAAATACGAGTCATGGATAATCTGCTGATAATCTTGAGGTAATAATGTTGTCCTTAAATATTGTTCAATTGTATTTAGTGAAGTAGAACTATTTTTTTCGAAGTACAAAAACATTCTTGCTAAAAATAGAAACTTCAAGTTTGAAATTTTAATATATCATGTCGTAATTAAATGCAGTCTTAATTTGTAATGTCTTTTTCCTTTTATATAAAAAAATATCTGTATTTGAAATACGTGTTTTTCTAAGCAAGTGTGTGATTATATGAACAAGTTTATTTGAGAGTAGAAGTATTAAAAATGGAAGTTTTTTTTAGAAGGTTAAATAGTAAATATTTTCGTCCAATCTATATATCTCTACGTATTATCAAACTTAAATGGATTATCGTATGTTCATATTCCATTTCTAGGTAAAGACAGAAAAATATGAAAAAGATTTCATTTTCCCCTCGACTTCCAAGAGATGAAGAGATCACTAATGTTGATTAAGCCTGAAATTATATATATTATTTCAGGCTTATGGGGATATATATATATACATAATATATACGCGCGCGCGTGTGTGTGTGTGTGTGTGTGTGTGTGTGTGAAAATTCATTTCCATTTGCTTGCAAAGAGATCCTTCCTTGGAACAGGAAGAATTACATTCATGCTGCTGTGAGTAAAATGAAATATTTATTTTCCGACATAGAAAACAAAGGATGGGAGACAGTTCAATACAGAAAACAACGAAAATTGAGCACGGGAGATGTCCCCATTGTTTAACAACAAAACAATAATACAAGGCATGTTCTTTTTTTTTTTTTTTTTAAAAAACTCTTCCCATCCGTTATTTTGTTTGATGCAAAGAAAAAGAAAATTTAATATCGCCGACCCAATATTTTGAATGTCTGGTTGTTTTGTTCACAACATCCCCTGTCATATGAAATTTCATGTTCATTTATTAGACGACTGAAAATGGTCTCTTTAATGCCTTGCTCATTTCTACGAATTTTTATATGGAAATGGAAGCACAATGAATTTTCAGGAAAAATAGAGTACCTATAGTAATCTATGATTCGTCTTTGTTGTAGATACAGTACAGTAAAACTAGAAAATGGTCAATTACATTCTCATTTTCTAAAATAACTGTACATCTATTGCACATAAATTATTGGGATTCTGGACGCCTTGCTTATTTCGGGAAGACTACATGCAAATGTTTAAAAAAATATTTCTTGAGGGGGGTAAATGAAGTGTAACAGAGAAAATTAAATATATTGTAGGGAAAGAAATATGTATTCTAAATAAGGTTCTCTTCTATTTTAAATACCTCTTTTGAACACATCATATAGATCAACTTTCCATCACAAAAATGTGTATCGTCCTGGTCCCCCACCACAAGAGATTATAAAACTAATTATTTCATTCCTTTATGCCGATTTGTTCTGCAGTATCTCGATTTGTTTTGCAACCGCTTCCGAGATAATGCAACCTCATTGTGGGGGAGGACAGGGCGATGTCTTTTCATCCCCCCGCTCACAGCGCCGAGCCGCTCGGCACTCAAAACTAACTCAATCGTTTGTGTTGCAACGCTGCACAGATTCATGTTTATTCTACAAGCACTTCCGAGAAAATGCAACCTCATTGTGGAGGGGACCAGGATGACGTCTGTCCATCCCCTCTCACTCACAACGTCGAGTCTCTTGGAACTGAAAACTAACTCAATCGTTTGTTCTGCAACGTTGTCAAGTTTCAACATCTGTTCTGCAACTGCTTACGAGATAATGCAACTTCACTGTGGGGAAGGACGACGTCGTTCCAGGCCCCCATCCCCACCCCAACTTACAACGCCGAGTCGCTCGGCATTGAAAATTAACCCAATCGTTTATGCTGCGTTTGTGCTACAACGTTGCTAAGTCTCAAGGGTTGTTCTACAAGTACTTCCGAGACAATAGGACCTCTTTGGGGCAGAACGATGTCGTTCAAGCTTCTCCAAAAATTTTGATGGGTGTCTTTACAAAACATGCTCCAAATTTGAAGACATATTCCTCCTGTGTGTAACATTTATGAACGAAAATTAAAATTAATAACTCTCATTGGGTTAAAAAATATTATTGACTGAAAACTAGAGAACTATACAACTTTGGAGAGAGATTTTTGAACTTAGATTTCTTCCCAACAAAGTTTCTTTTTTTCAATTAGCCTTAATTAGCTAAATATCAGGATAACTTTTGCGGTAAAAGTACATCATGGTATTGTGCATATCTCTAAAAGTCAAGAAACATATACGATATTTCAAAATATTTATTTTTCCAATAAGAAATTCAGCTACAGACAAGAGTTAAAACATTTGTCCATACCTGTACAAAGCTGAGTAGCTACACACAGAAAAATGGTTAGTCAAAATCGAGAAAAATTTAGTCATGTTTGAATAAATCATCCACTGGTTTAAACGACGATTAATTTTGTGTCAATTTTG
>JAGDQP010007131.1:38034-68859 GCA_022664845.1 Lepisma saccharinum
GGGGTTTATTAATGCTTCATATTTTACCTGTAATATCAAAGGTTTAGAATTTATCAGTGTCGCCCCACAGGAGAGGGGGTGGACGCTAGATGTTAACACGGCTTTCCTAAAAATTTGATCGCGCTAATATTCTAAACGGGTGAACCGAATCGAGTGATTCTTCGCACGATTACTGACCTTAGTCACCTACAGGTTATAGGCTTATAATTTCATGAGGCCGTGGGCCCCAAAGGGAATGTTCGAAGACGGCAAAAATGGGATTCTTCTGCGACCTCCTCATCGGAGGGGGGATGGGTCCGATTACTGCGGTACGTAGTCATAGGCGTTTGAAGATAACGGCAAAAAAGAAAATGCGAACACTGGCTGAAGGGCGGGCCTAGCTTGTTTTCCACCCACATACAGCAAGCATTTGGTAGACAGAGATCTTTGGTAATCTAATGAAATTTAGTTTTCTCTTCCCATCCCAGTATTACCTTTTTTATTTTAGTTAAAATTTAATTGGGTTGTATAACTTGAAACTATTCTAAAACATATCAGTAATTTGGTATAAAATCTACCTACTTCACATAGCCTATATAATACCATGAGTCCACAAAAAATAAAGAAAAAAGGATAAAATATACTACTGAAACGTATTAAACGTCAGATGCCTTTATTCCTTTTGTCTCTTTTCTGTGATATGTAAAGGTAAAGTTCTCCCTTGTGCTTAGCACCATGCAATGAAGGTTCCACACTTTCTTGATCTCAGCCGTAGATGAAGGTGATGTTATCGACACCATGCTTCGGGCGCCTCCCCTCCGCCAGGTACTCATTTAAGTGTGCCTCAAAGCCGTTCGGCATCATATGTACAAAACGATATTTTGTGATAATATAAATTCACTCTTAAAGATGTCTATGTCTCTTTTCGGTGTTTCAATTGTTCTTTTTATTCGGGCCATTTCCTGAATCGTCTGACGTCACAGACAAGCAGACAGCGCGATCTATAATAGGGAGCTTCGCACCCAAATGTTTCAAGGTTTGTTTCAATGATGCTCGAAGTTTAGATATTTCACGAAATTTCGACAATCTCAAATACTCGAAGGGTTTCGAGTGCCAGATTTTCAAACGCGAAGTTCGATAAGTCTTCAGCCTTATCGAACTTCATTACCTCTACCTAT
Source organism: Lepisma saccharinum (assembly GCA_022664845.1). Classification (NCBI taxonomy): domain Eukaryota; kingdom Metazoa; phylum Arthropoda; class Insecta; order Zygentoma; family Lepismatidae; genus Lepisma; species Lepisma saccharinum. The sequence continues at coordinate 39,192 of JAGDQP010007131.1, forward strand.
ATCAGAAGATGTCTCCATTCAGAACTTTTAAGTTAAACCATCGAATCGAGATTCAAATTCCTCCTTTTTCTGCCTGCCCTGTTGTTGGCGCAATTGGTAAACTGACGGTCTGTAGACTAATGGTGTCCTGGACTCCAATCAAGTTCGGGTGATGCATGTTTTTATTCCTCTCTCTCTCTTTCCTAACAGACTACTTAAGCCTTGTACATAAACATTGGTCTTAAAGACCTGTGGGGGAAAACTTTTCTTTCACTTCATTTTAAGGGAGTGTTTCGAATATTTCGAGTGCCTCTAACATTTTGAGTGTCTCGAAAGTTCGATAATTCGGTAGAATAAAATTCTTTATCGACGAAACGGTTTCGAAATTTTATCGAATTATCATTATTTACTCGATTATCTGAACAGCCCTAGCCCAACCAAGATTTAACACCACAATGAGCTCCTTCTTCTTCCGTCTTCTTGCTCGTAGCAAGGCTGACAAAAGACGATCGGGACCCCAAGCAGTCCTGTGAATCAACTTTCGCATTACTCTCATATTTCTATTACAAATTGCGTTGTTTCGTTCTTACCATCTTTTACAAATCATTTAGGCAATTTTAATGACCTTTTTTTGAACAATTCGTAAATTATAATCAACAGAATTTCAAGGAATGTAATGCATGTCGAATACAGACCGTTACAAGACAAAAGCACTTTTAATCATGCTTTCTGATGTACCCAACTCCTCCACCAAGCGTGGTCAAAGAAGCGCTTTGAAGCATCGATAAGTTTATTAGTTAGAATGAGATATTAGCATTGCCATTTAATGGAAAATGAGAAGATGTCGGTTTGGTTTGGAAATACGATAACTTGTCTTGCATTTTAAGGCATTTCGCTCAGGCATACAAGATAACTGATCCTATTTCCAAAAGGATATACTCTCATTTTAAGTTAATTAGAATACTGATATCTTCATTTCTAAGAAAATTGTTTCTCGATACACAGATAAGAGCGTTTTTTTTTCAATTTAAAGAAACCGAAATTTTCTTAGTTCATTTTCTAGGTACGTGTTTTGTTCGTAGATACTGTTTCTAGCTACAAAGTGCCGAGAGACTAACAAACTTTACTGACTGGTATGAGGACTCTCATGTCTATCAGCAGAATATTTAAATAAGTAACAAACTCTATTTGTTTGTTTAAATTGATAAAGAACTCAGAACTGTTACATACTGCAGTTCTTGGTTTACGTATTAGTGAACTTCCCAAAACATTGATTAATGATTCCAAAAGAAAATAAACATCGATATTTCTCTTGGTGCTGGTATGAACATAATACGAGGTAATGCAATAAGTTCCAAATAATTCACGAAAATATATAATTTGATTTACAAAAAGAAACATTCGAGACATCCAGGAGCCAAGGGATAAAAATGACGTTGACGGATAAAAAGAGTTCGGGGGTAATCTTTTATTTATAAACTGAATTATATGTAACACAAAATTGTCATATTTTGTACATATACGCATTAAGACCCAAGGTTTCTTTATGCAAAATATGACAACTTTGTGTTACATATTTTTCTGGTCATCTATAAAAGATTACCTCGAACTTTTTTCATTCGTTAATGTCACTTGTATCTCTTGACTTCTGGATGCCTCATTTATGTTTACGCGCATGTATGTTTCAAGCAAGTTTGATGCACACGCTGAGTAACGAATTATTTGAAATAACATTTTCAATTACATTCCGTTATGCAATTAAGTGTACCAAGCATGATGTTTGGGTATTTCAATCACTTATATAATTAAACAGTTAAACATTTCATCTGGGAGATACGTTTTGATGCATTTAATTAATTAACTGGACGTGGAAAGACATTTAAGAAAAATGAATATACTTTGACTAAGATACTCTAATTATTTAACCGACTAATGAAAGAATATCATAAAAATAGCATTTACGCAATTATAAACAGTGTTTTGCTTAGTAAATTAGGTTGTTTATGTGCATGGTATTATTCAGTAGAGCAAAATAGCTTTGGTTACATATATTGACCAGTAATATGTTAATATCGACGATTAACACAATAAATAACGCCATAATGCGAATAGCTGTGAATACCACAGAAATTACCTGTAGTGGCAAAAACGCTAATTTGTATTGTTGTGCATGTCTTCACATGAGACAAGAAATTGTTTAATGAACAAAAAAAGCAAATAGAGTATATGGTGTTACAAATCGTTTTAGGAAACGCATCTATCTATAAGTGCTATTGAAACGTAATTAATTTGCAATTAAGAGATTGAAAATTTCATCGTACACTAAGATTAGAAGAAAATATAGATGCACTTTCTACGCCCAACAAGTTATACAATAGGTCATAGTGAACCGAAATTCTATTAGATATTGATTTGATACTAATGTTCCATTCGTTATGCTGCATCATCTAACTGACTGTTCTTCAGAAAGGCATCAAATTTATATATCAACTTGTTTGTCAAATTTACCATACAAATTGTAGCATTAGTTATGGATCATAGTTGATAACAATAACACAATCTCAAAATATTTAACTATACCACATGTCCCATATTTATTCAAGTTTGTGTTTGAGTATTTTTTTCTTCTTTTTTATCCTTGAAGCTTTAGACAGAAATTCGTACTTTTATTCACTCTCATCTTAGCTTTTATTTCAGCTTGAACAAACAAATTCTGGAATAGCACGGCTGGAATTGCTTCATTACGTTTAACAAGGCTCGTGTATATGAGATAGCTTTGCTGGCTAACCGAGCGAAGGATTATTTGTTTCATGCGGATTACCTCCTTGCAGCTTCTCTTCCCTCCCACCACCACCTTTACCACTCTTTTGGATCACCGACGAAAATAAATGCTATATGTATTGTAGCCCAAACGTGAATAAACAGTTTCCCATAATTTTAGAGGGGTATTTTCTCCCCTCACGTCATGAGGAATGCACTGAAGATGATCTTAACAGAGAGCATCCAATTAGAAGCGGGATTCTCGGGGTTGGTGGAGTACCACCAGAAAAGCTGACCCGGTTCTGGTCTGCTGCAACTCCGTTTAGAGTCGTTCCCGTAAGGCTTTAATTAAGAATCGTTATTGGTCTCCAGAGGTCTCTCAGAACCTCAAACTCCCACCGCTGTCCAAATTGGCCTGAGTTCGCGAGAAGAAACGCGGAAGAGAAAACAGCCGGACGTTTAGGAGTTCACTCGTATTCACGAAGACTTTATCAAGCAAAGACTAATATTGCCAACTTTAACAATACTCAGCACAAGCTTTGTTAGAAAAGAGACATACATTGGGAAACTTCTCAGCTTAGACAGACCTCATTAAAGCTCAAACACATAGGAAATTGTCTTAATTAAAAGTCAAGTTTTCTTGAGTGAATTTCTTACAAAAAGAGATCATAATAATAATTAACTCCTGGGCACTAAATATAAAGAAAACAGTATGATGCTAGTGAATTCAAGTGTTTATTTCAAATTACTTGCATCTAGCAAGTGTTGTTGTTGTGAAGTAGGGGAATTCAACCTAAAAATATACCTATACGATTATTTTGTTTTCTGTCTATAGTTCAGGCTATGAATTTGTAATACACTAAAATTTATTTTAATTGAGAAGATAGCACAGAGTAAGAATTTTCTGAAAAATGAGATAACATTCTCATTGAATTTAAAATAAGAACGTGACAGTTTGGAAATAAGATGAGTCATCTTATTCCAAAAGCAGCAGTTTCTCATTTAAAATTAAATAAGAATGTTCATGTCTCATTTTTAAAGATATTTGTTTGTCTGTCTATCTGGTTCTTCCTTTTTTATTAATGCGTAATTAATTTTTTAACGTTTATTTAAAGTAGAAAATGTGTAATTTTACATATATGACATAGCAATCTAAATGTTTATTTCAAGACTGAAAAATTGGATTTATTGTCTCACATAGTTTGATGTACATAAAATTTAGGAAGTAAACTGGTTAACCCAAAATCCATCAGCAAAACTGACCTTTTCCTTTCATTAAAGTTTTACCAAAATTTACCTACTTCTCAGGAAATAATGGATAGTTTGTCTCATACTGAAACAGTAAAATTCATAAAAGAAACACAACAAAATAGGCTTCCATATTGCTAACTTTAATTACAAGCATAAAGTGTTTGGCCTTGTTTAGAAGCCCGGCATATATTTGTTTGAGCCCATACCAGACACATAGAACACTTTACTCAATCTTCTCCAGTGTCATTTCTCCAAACTTACAAATTGTGTTGTTTTGATAGTTACGGGTGAGTAATATTGTTACTTGATATTTTCAACTAAACGATGAAAAATTACTCGTACGAGAGAAAGGGGGATTCAATGAACAGGAGAAAAAGTTGGGATACCTACATTTTGGTTCTTCGTTTTTCCATTCAACGAAACAACACGTAACGTGTCATGCCACTACCCTCCATTCTAGGCTATTTCAAATGTCTCCACCAGTCACATTTTCCCAAACTGATCCCTAATTCATTTTACATTTTTCATAATGAACGGTCGCAGAGGTTCCATCAGTCTCAACTTTTTACTACAGGCAAGTCTTCTATATCCTGTAAATCCCATAAGTAATAAGCACCTTTAATCCCTACTACTTCCTCACAACACCATCTACCGTCCTAATAAATTTCCATATCACCTGTTGTCATAACCTCAGTTCCACCTTAAATATAACCCAAATATTATCAAAGTAACAACAACCTCTATTTGCCAGCCCAGTTTAAGCCTTTTCCAAATACCTAAAATACATTACCGCAGTTGCCAATCCAAATTACACCGCCACAAATTACATTGATTGTAGCCCAAATACTATAAAAAAATACCAAACGACTATAAAAAAATACTATAAAACAAATACTACCTCTACATCGCCATCTAAATTACACCTTCGCAAATTCCACAGTTCTTAAAAATCTATTTACCAAAAATAACCCCAAAATTACCATAAACATCTACGAAGCTACTTCTACATTCTGCCCCAAGATAAACCGAATGTTCGATACCAACTACCACTTTAATAATCATCACAAACCTCTAAAGTTTTAACTACAGGCACATACTTCCATACAAGAAATAATTAAATTAAACCCTGAAAATTCTACACCCAAGACTCCGATCAATCCACCAACTACTTACTCCCAAAAAGCCAGTTAAAAAAAGAAAGGAGAAAAACTACAATATCCACTACTCTATGGTTGTCTACAAGTAAGAAACATTCACGCACAAAAAATGTTTACTCTACCAGTACCATTTATACAATCCCGTTACATACTAAAAAAACAAAGAAAAACTAACCTACTGCACCACATGTAAACACTTGAATTATTCTATTAAATCTAATCCATAAAAGCAATAAAAGAGAACATCATTATTTCATCAGGGTTTCTTAGAAAAATTATATGCGAGCAAGTTATTTAGTTTAGCTTTAATTCACTGAACACGTTTTCTATGCGTTCGTTGAATAGACAATTTCGTGACCATATCCAATACCATCGGTCTCATATTTGTTGCAAATATCTTTGAAAATTCCGTAATTTAATATTTTCCATTTGTTTTTCAGTATGTAAATACAAACTTACTTGAATATTGGCAAAATCCATTCAAACGTTGCTGAAGCATCAATTATCATCAGGACGGAGGAGACCCCCGCCCTGGAAATGAAGAGCACAACACTACATCGTGTTGCTTTTTTCTCTGTCTCCCGCCGACTGCTCGACTTCAGTTACATAAGAAAGGCACGGACAGAAAGAGAAAGCGCAGCCTAATCCTGATCGGCTACATTTTGAATTAAACCTAAAATAATATGACAAAAAGCTACCAGAAACCACCGCTTCTACAATGTCTCCAAGCAAACCAAAAAACATATTGATTTTCTCCATGATTGAAAACTACCCTCTTTTTAGGAAAAATAAATTAAAAGAATTGTGTTATTACCTTATCATAACTTTAGAGTCAGTGAAATCGAAATCACTCTTTAACATACACATTATAATTATTTTTTTTCTTTTTCTAATTACATTTAATTGTTTATTATAAAATCATATGATGTAATGAAAATGAACCTGGCGAATTTATTACAACTTATGTCCAAAAAGTGTAAGCAATATGTACAAAAAGTGTTGGGGCTTTTCATGTTTATTTGAAGGTAAGTTTGGAACTCTTCTTTTGAATCTATTTTTCATTGATTACTTTTAAAACACTTCAAGCTCAAACTTTATTCACAATAACTCCTGATAAACTCAACTCACTGATTTGTACAATGAACTTCTTCGATATATAGCAAGAAAAGTTACCAATTCAGTCTGTATTTTATAGCTCATTTAGTTAAGACTCTCCTGAAGAGGACGCGGGATTTATCCCTGCTTGTGCCATTTTTACTTTTTCCCTATGCTATACCGAAATCGTTAATTGATGCGTTCTCCATTGTGTGATTTATCCAATTTCTGCGCCTTGCGTTTTTCTTGGAGATGTTAATGTTAATGGAGATAGAGACAATGCTACAGAAATGTACGAAGATAATACAATACTCCTAAGGTAAATGAGTATTTCTTACCCACTTAAACAAAGCCTCTGCTACATGTACCAGATTTGAGAAAGATTTCAGTATCTGTTGATTGATTGAAAGATGGCGCCCATTATAATACCCCTTATAGCCCAAACTTAGACTAGTACTAATTAGGAAGAATTTAATTTTTATTCCCTTAACTGTTGCAAAATGAAAAGTCTGTTTTCAGAGAAAGAACATCGAGTGAGATTCAAATGGAGGACTTTAAGATGACAGCCATGCCCTCTAACTGGTAGCGCGTTCCACCTAAAACTCATTAATATGTATTATTTACCTTTCATTCTTTCAAGCGTATGAAATATGAAATGGGGTATCAAGAACGTTTGGTTAACTCTGTACAAACAGAATTTGACTTTTATATTATAGTAATTTGACTCTAAGCAATTGCTCTCGTGTGTCCAGAATTTGCATGAGCACATACTTTTGCATTCTACATATAATGGAAGAAAAGAATTTTTTTTTCTGCCCTCTCGAACAGAAAAGGTTTAAAACAATTGTTGGCGTGAGAGCAAATCCTTGAATATTTATTTCCTTCTTCTTGACTTTTGGCTTTTGAGAACTTCACTGGCCGAAGTCTTGTTGTGTGTATTTAAAAATATTCCAGTGTCTCCTCCACCAGGCTAATAAGCATCTGTTAGATTCTGTTCTTTTATTATTTTAATTAATTGGAATTGTTTTCTTCATATCGTCTTAGTTAATTACTAAAAGAGATTGCGAAAAATATAATGTTTAGAAATATAGTGGAAAACGTAATATTTGAAACTAGTTTATGCTAGAAGGAAAATGAGTCAAGCCTTTTCCTACAATACTTTCTATGAAAGTTCGTGTTTATGTTCATACTAACGTAAGTGTCATGTCTCCCATTCGCGTTTACAACTTAGAAAATGCGTCATATCTACTACATAATACAAGCGACTTCTCTCCTACATAATAAAAGTGTCTTGTCTCCTACACAATAAAATCATCTTATCTCCAAAAAAACATAATACAAACGCCACAATCATTTCTTCGTTACAAAATATGTGTTAAATTAATGCACTTGTCATAGAATGAGCACAATCATTATTGCTTGCATCTATTAAACACATTTATGATAAGAATATGCTAGAATCTGCGTACAGATTTTACAACCTATGCGCTTCAAATGTCATACTTTGTATATATTGGAAATTTGAACGAAGAGTGTTAACTCGCCTGAAATGCACACAGATCGTAGAAAATTTTAAAACTACCTTCACGAATAGAAGCTTCCAACAGACTGACTGCGCGCGTAGCCCTGTTACCAACACAGGAGTCTGGAATATGTGTATTATCGCCGACAACGGCCTATCTCCCTGTTTTACTATCTGATACTATTTTATCATGATATAGCTAATGTGAAATTGACATATTTTTGTTTTTATGTCAGATAGTTTCAAGATTCGCAACGGATTGAAACAAGGCGATGCCTTGTCACCACTACTGTTTAACTTTGCGTTAGAATATGCGATTTTAAAAATTAAATTGGACAAAAAGGGACTGTCATTGAATGGTTTGAATCAACTGTTTGTATACGCGGATGACGTAGATTTAATAGGGGACGATATAGATGCACTACAAAGCAACACCGATGTCTTAGTAGAAGCGTGCAATGAGATAGGTCTACAGGTAAACATAGATAAAACAAAATATATGATAACAAGCCGAAGCACAGGGAATGAAGGAATTAAAAACATAAGAATTAGGGATGAGGTCATAGAGAAAGTAAACAAATTTAAATACTTGGGAGCATATGTAACAAGCAAAAATGAGGTCACGGAAGAAATAAAAAGTCGCTTAGTATCGGGGAACGCATGTTTCTATTCAGTCCCGAAACTTCTAGCATCGCGATTAATATCTAAGAAATTGAAATTAAAAATATACAGAACGGTTATTCTGCCGGTAATACTTTACGGTTGCGAAAGTTGGAGTACGACCCTAGCAGATGAACATAAATTACGTGTATTTGAAAATAAGGTTTTGAGAAAGATATATGGGCCGAAACGCGACGAGATGACTGGAGAGTGGAGGAGACCGCATAATGAAGAACTCCACGGACTGTACGATTCACCAGATGTAAAAATAATGAAATCGAGACGACTAAGGTGGGCAGACCATGTAGCTCGGATGGGGGGAAAACGAAGATTATATTCTATCCTGGTTGGAAGGCCGGATGGAAAGAGGCCATTGGGAAGACCGAGACGTCGTTGGGAGGACAATATTAGGAGAGATCTTCGAGAAGTAGGTGTTCGTGATGAAAACTGGCTTGATACTCCCCAGGATAGAATCCAATGGCGAACGTTTGTTACTGCGGCGATGAACTTGCGAGTTCCATAAGCCATAGAGTTAGTTAGTTAGTTAGTTAATCATCTATGTCTTGTGTACCTGTTTGGGTAAAATAATGCACATGTTATGACTCGATTTTAACTTCAAAATTGAAACAGAAATAATCATTGATCATTCTTGAGGGAAAGCAATTCAAACTTGTTTCGAATAACGAAGGAAACTTAGTAGTATGTCATACATTAATTAACCACCCTTTAGACCCATAGAGGAAGTCATCACAGAAGTATTTTGTTTTATTTATTTCAAAGCGTAGATGATTTGAATCTTTGTATCTGTCACGTTTGAACATTTTTGTGATTTTACTTTTTCACACACACAGGCACAAATAGAACCACAAACGTTCATATTTACTTTTCGACAGTAGTTATTTTTACGTAAGTCCACTGGTCAAGTGGTCGCGAACTTCAGATTCTGCTGCCTGCCTTACTGGTTGGGGTTTACCAGAGAATTTCTCAGTTTCATTCGACAATTACCTGAACGAAGCCCTCCACTTTTTCATCCCTGTCCCCGGAATAGTGCACGCCGAGGGACGTTACCTAAGCAGCTCTAATGATTATTGAATGGGTTAATGGTATCCCTGGTGGGTGAGTGGTAACTAGAGGTGTGCAACGAGCGGATTTCGAGCACTCGAAATACAAAAATACGTTTTCGAGCAAGCAGAGTGTGATCTACTTTTGCTCGAAATCCTGGATTTGAGCGCTCGAAAGTCATGGAATTTCCCCTACACCTCCGTTTATTTTGATAAAGGACGTAATGCACAATGCTGCCAACTATGATACTATTATTCTGCTCATAGTATGATTTCAACTTTATAGCTTTGATACCACAGGTAATTAATTAAGTACTAAAAAACTATTATCTTGATTCCATAGGTACCCTTTAACGCCAACATTTCTTGGAGCTCCAAGGGACGCTGACTACGATTCCGAGCCTAAAAATGTTGAAATTTGTAATCCAAGACGGCGGCAGCGCGAATCATCATCATTGTAAAAGATAATCTGATGAGGAGGTGAAGGAACCCTGAGTTCATTACCGAGGCCAAAAATATACAACTTTGAAATCCAAGATGGCGCCAGCGCGTAGTATCATAATTGCTAAATATCATCAGAGTATCGTGAAATTTCATTTGTAGGGGTTTGAAGGTGTCCTGACTTCATTTCCTAACCCAAAACATGCAATTTTGAAATGCAAGATGGCGCCAGCGCGATATGTCACAACTGTTAAAATCATCAGAATTCCGTAAAATTTCATATGTGGGGTTTGAAAAGGTGCCGAATTCAATTCCGAAGTAAAAAAAATATTGAACTTTGAAATCCAAGATGGTGGCAGCGCGAAATGTCATAATTGTTAAAAATCATAACATTTTCGTGAAATTTTATAAGTGAGCTTTCGAAGAGGTCCTGAGTTCATTTCCGAGGCCAAAAATATATCATTTTGAAATACAAGATGGCGGCAGCGTGAAATATCATAATTGCTAAATATCATCAGAGTTTCGTGAAATTTCATTTGTGGGGGAATGAAGGGATCCAGAGTTCAATTCTGAAGCTCAAATTGTTGAATATTGAAATCCAAGATGGCGCCAGCGCATAATATTATAATTGTTAAAAAATATCAGAATTTCCTGAAATTTCATATGTGGGGGTTTGAAGGAATGTTGAGTACAATCCCGAAGCTAAAATTTGTAAATTTCAGGTCTCAAATGGCACTAGCGCGTAACGTCTAAAGGTGTGCAACGAGTGGATTTCGAGCGCTAGAAACACAAAAATATATTTTCGAGCGAGCACAATGTGATCGAATAAAATCTGCTTGAACAGATTTGTTCGAACATTTTTGCTCGAAATCTTGGATTCGAGCGCTAAGTTCTGAAATTTCCCCTTCCACTCCGTTTATCTTGGTAAAGGACGCAAAACAAAACGTTGCCAACTTTGATGCTATTATTCTGCTCATAGCATAATTTCAACTTTAAAGCCTTGATACAACAGATAACTAATTAAGTACTAAGAAAAACTGTTATCATGATTCCATTAGTAGTTTAAGGCTAACATTCCTGGTAGCTCTAAAGGACGCTGACTACGATTCCGAGCCTAAAAATGTTGAAATTTGCAATCCAAAACTGCGACAGCGCGAAACATCATGTTTGTAAAAGATAATATGATTTTCGTGAAATTTCATGTGTGGGGCGATTGAAGGAATGCTGAGTTAAATTCCGAAGCTAAAATTATTGAACCTTGAAATCCAAGACGGCGCCAGCGTAAAATGTCATAATTGTTAAATATCATTCGATTTTCGTTAAATTTTATATATAGGGGCTTGAAGGAGCCCTGAGTCCATTTCCGAGGCCAGAAATATAAAATTTTTAAATTCAAGATAGCGGCAGCGCGAAATATCATAATTGCTAAAGTCATCAGTTTTCGTTAAATTTCATGTGTGAGACTTTGAAGCGGTACTGAATTCAATTCCGAAACTAAAATTGTTGAATTTTACAATCCAAGTGGCGGCAGCGGGAAATGGATTAATTGTTAAATATCACTAGATTTTCGTGTAATTTCATATGTGGGGGTTTGAAGGGACGCTGAGTTTGTTCTCGAAGCTAAAAATGTAAAACTTTGAATTCCAAAAGAACGGCAATGCAAAATGTCATAATCGCTAAAGTTATCTAATTTCCGTGAAATGTCATATTCAGGCTTTCAAGGAGCGCCGAGTTTGATCCCGAGGTTTAAGATGTTGAAATTAGAAAATCAAGATGGTGGCAGTGCGAAGTGTCATACTTGTGAAAGATCATCATTTTTCGTGAAATTTCATATGTGGGGGTTTGAATGAGTGCTAAGTTCATTTCCTAGGGCAAAATGTACAATTTTGAAGATGGCGGCAGGGTGAAATGTCAAAATTGTTAAACATCAGATATTCGTTCGATTCCGTTGTCAAATTTTGAAGTGAGTAACAGAAAATGGCGGCAGTTTGGAATATGATAAAATGTTAAAAATTATAAAATTTCTGTTAAATTCCATATATGGGTGTTTCGAAGAACGCTGATTAAGAATCCGAGCCCAAACATATTGAATTTTCAAATCGAAGACAGGGGGAGCGTGAAATGTCCTGATTGTTAAAAATCATTTGATTTTCGTGAAAATTTATATTTGGGGCTTTCATGGGACGCTGATTACAAATCCGAGACCAAAAATATTAAAATATGAAATCCACAATGGTGGTAGTGCAAAATGTCATAATCTCTAGAAATTATCCGATTCTTGTGAAATTTCATATCCGGGGCTTTCAACTTGTCGTGAGTTTGATCCCGAGGCAAAAGTGTTTAAATTAGAAAATCAAGATGGCGGTAGCGCAAAATATTGTAACTGTTAAAAATAATCTAATTTCGTGGAATTTTTCCAGGGATTTGTGACATTTCTGGGTTGGATTCCTAGACTAAAATGATGAAATTAGAAATTCACTCCAGTAGCACACAGACGCATTTTGAACGTTAATTTTTGTTTTGCAAATGTTTGATACCCTAGTAGCACATGCAGGTTGGCCGGTTATGGGACCCATATCGCCCCACATCGTAAATGCGGGCGAGAGAGGGACCCCGCTTGAGAACACGTCGATCGACCTATCTAATTTACCTATTTTCTAAAACTATATTTTGAAAAGAATAAATCGATTTTCTACAAATCTTTTTGTTCATAATGAATAAATTAAAATAAAAAAGAGCATTCGTCATGGCACAATATCGATCCATGTCGTTAACCGATATCTATATTGATCAATGTCGGTCTATATGGGCAAACCGATGTGTATTCAAGCAATGGTATATCCGTCTGGTGATAAAGTATAAAATTTCATGTTGTTGTCAACACTGTTCACAATTTAAGCATGTTAAAGTGCAGAAATAACATGTCCTTCCACGGGAAGGACAAATAAAAATAAAGTGTTAAAGTTGATTGTGTTTTTCCCAAGGATTCTTTGATCACAGTAAGTAAATAGACAAACCAACAAGATTTATAGTAATATTAAGCTGGTTATCGTACACCGTCAGAACCGGGAGACATTTTACACTTTTATTTCTTTTGTACGGAAGAAAGTAGCGTATTTTCTCAAGCCCATGTGGTTGTTAATAGTGGTTTGCCTTAGTAGGTGGATAAGTTAATGTTATATTTATTTACATTTGTTTTACATCATTTCCTTCAATTAAAGCTGTTTCTTTGTAATCATGGTCATTGTACTCTTAAGTTTTTGGCAAAAATGTTTTGAAAAGAGTGAAAAGATGAAGAGACGTAAAATGATTACTATGGAGCGGAACTACAAATTTTAGCATGAAAGCAACATCGGAAACTATATTTTACAAACTAGCAGTGGTCGAGAAATTTTACAATTCATTTGCACAGCGAAGTGATGTAATTTTAAGCAGGCCACACACGTTCCGGAAATCCTCAAAGGAAAAAAATGTACAGTTATTCATTCCTTTCAGGATTTCCGGAACGTATGTGGGAAAAAACAGCGCAGTTTTAACTTACAGTTTTGCTTTTGAGGATTTCCTCATCCGATCGAAAAAGCCCGTGCCCACACACGCTCACGAAATCCTGAGATAAATAAGTGTACATTTAAAACTGCAGTTCATTGAATCTTTAACTTTTTTTGTTTCTATCAAGTAGGTCTATCACTTCTCACGTTGTTGATTTTTTTAATTAGAGTGTCTCTATTTGCACCAAGTTCTATCTGGCTAATATTGTTACCAAACGCGCGTAGTCAGTATCCCTTTTGTCCCTATCATGGTAATCCTTGCTTCTGACTTGCCACAAACACGGTTCACTTTCGTAGGTTTTTATGAACTCTTCTAAGCACAGACGCGACACTGCTATTTGGCTTGAAAAAAGAAAATAACTCCTCTTCAACCAGCACACGCTCGAGATGGCCTCTTCAGTTAAAACTATGCAGATTTTCTGGATCGATTTTCCCTTCGATCATTTTGTCCTGTACAGTTAAGACTCCGCAGTTTTGCACACACACGTTCAGGAAATCCAGAGAGAAAAAAACTCTACACTTTTTCCTTTAAGGATTTCCTGAACGTGTGTGTGCACGGTTTTTTTCCCATCAGATGAGGAAATCCTCTAAGGAATAATTGTACAGTTTTTCCTTTTAGGATTTCCGGAACCTGTGTGGCCTGCTGACTTCAAAATTTTAAGTCTTCACTCACAGAGAAAATACTTTAGATTTAAACTTTTACTTAAATCTTCTTTTAAGGAAACATATATCAAAACCGGTTTGAACTCGTAACCGGACACCTGACAACTGCCCCGAAAAACCCGAATGTCCGGTTCAAAACCGGATGGTTGGTAACCCTAAGCGCCAGGCTTGGGATCATTGCGAGAAACGTCTCCAGTGTCCTGGTCGGGATTTGAACCCTCACCGCCTGATTCGTACTCAGACGCAGTACTACTCGAGCCACGGGCTACTTATTTAATGTCATCATTTTATTATTACAGTAGAGTCCCGAAAACTTGGCCTAATGTGGACCGAAGGGTGACTGAGTTTATGAAAATGTCGGGTTATCGGGAATGGGGTTAAACAAGAATAAGTGTTTCCTCAGAAAATACAGTACTGTACTTGTATGTATTGTTTGCTTGAGAATACAACAGAGAATAAACTGCCCAAATACCTTTAAACAAAGGAACAGTATGTACTTTATGAAGGCATAGAGCCTTTACTACGTGAAAATGAAAATTAATGAATGCACAGTGTGCAGGCGCCAGACACGTGGTGGAGGAGTGGAGTGTGACGTGAGACAAAGGAATGCGGGACCTTGAGCGGGTCTGCGCGCGGTTCCCCCCCACTGTAAGGTGTGGCCGAGTTATCCGGACTGCCGGGTTATCGAGTGCCGAGTTTTCGGGACTCTACTGTATTAATATTATTAAATTGTATTTTGTAAATAGCCACATTAGCAGAGTTAAATAAATATTATCTTTCTAGTAGTCTTATTATTAATGGCGAGAGGACGAAGAAGTGTAATTTGTCATATGTGAAGATAGAAAGGGGAAAAGCATGGGAAAGGTGAGGGAGGAAGAAAAGGGACGGGGAGGTCATGGACCTAGGGCGAATAAACTCATAAATCCGGCCCTGTATGCCAGGCAGGAAGTAGATTAATAAATTTTTAGAAATCTCCATTCCTGCAGTTTACCTTTTACTTATATTAAAACTTTGTTCCTTGAAAACAATCCGTCAGCGGGCTTGAAAGCTTGGCATTATTTATAAACCATATAACAAAGTCATTACGAAACTAACAAGTAAGCGTGGGATTATGACCCGTCCACGTGATGTAACTATACTAGAAATTTGAAACAACCTATACATATAGTCTCTTCATCAATTATGTATTTTAAACACTTACAGTAGGTTTGGAGAAATTTAAAGGAAAAGAAAAAAATATTTTTAATATTGTGTCGAATATCGATGTGACACTGACTAACCAAATTTACTTTGCTCTACTACTTAGATCTGGATTTTTAATTACAGAACTTATCCAACAAAAAGTAGTAACTTTGAGGCATACAAATACATAAACTTACACATAAATCACAAAGTACAGAAATTGCACAATATTACCCAGAAAGCACGCGTGTAGTAAATTCTAAGCATAGAAATACAATAACAAAATAACTTAATGACATAATGATGTATCCAGAACGAACATTATGTGAATACCCTTATATACAGAACTCTATTGTATTTGTTCAAAACATCGTTCGAAAATAAAAGCACTAGTCCATGTTCACAAAGTGAAAATAAAATGTTAGAAGTTCCTTCAAAACCAACAAATATGTTAAGAAATAAAGTGTAAATATCAGTTTCGTTGATTAAGACTTTAACTTGTTCATTCCTCTGAGTCCGCTAAATTTCGCTCCTTATCGCCTGTCTTCGGTATTCCAGTTACTGTGAATAACCAATAAGTCGTTCACACCTTCGTACAAAAGACTTGTACGATGATCGTTTATAACAAGCCCTGCATGACTGAAAGTACGTTCGCTGACAGCGCTGGTTGCGGGTACAGAAAGGATTCCTCTTGCTACCTTAGAAAGTCGTGGGAGAACTTCCTCATAATTTCCCCACCACTCCAGTAAACTGCCACTATGGTTACAGTCTACCTTTCTCAGGAACAAGTATTTGTCAATCTCATCACTAAAATTATTTTCCTCATCTTCATCGCTGAGCTACTTTTCAAACCGTGACCTTTAGCACACTAACTCACTATTTCCGACAACTGTCTCTGGATGTGACGCAACGTTTAGTTTTTCACACATAGTGCGCACATCGGCATAAATTTTGACACGTTAGTCGCTGTTCAGTTTCTTGAGATGACAATAAGGGGGGCAGAGAAAAGTTGAAATATATTGCATGTCTTCTAATTGAAGTTTATCCTTCAGAAATGTTAGTGCTCTCTTTCTAATTTCAGATAGTTCTTTGTTGTCCGTTGCGTTGGCAGTGCAATGTCTTTCAAGTCTTTTTACCCAAAGAAGAACTAGATGTAGGGTCGGTTCTTTTCCAGTTTCGAGAGCATCGGAAGCATCTTTGAAGACCTGGAGAAACCCTATAACATCGTTAATTAAACAATAATTAACATTAACGAGAATATGCCCTCTTCCGTTTTCACGTAGTACCACATCCACAGACTACAACTGAGAGTTCAAAACTTTGAGCAGAGAGAGCAAAGTATTCCATCTCGTCTCAATGTCTAAGTGAAGTGTTGCTTCTAATTTTTTTACTAATCCGGACTGTTTCATGGTTCCAACAACTCTTCTAGCAGCTTTTATGGAGTCATTGATAGAGAGTGCATGAATTTTCAGAAAATCCTCGTTGAAAGTATGCCGCAAAGCGGTACTGAGACAGTGATTCACACAGGGGATGCGGTGGTAATTTTCAAAAGCTTTTTTCATGTTAGACCCCTGATCCGTTACGAATACTGCTTTCCTAAGATCATCCGGTCCAATTCCCATTTCCGAAACATGTTCTTCGATCTCCTCTGCAATATTCTTGCTAATTTCTGGAACATCGGGAAACTCACTTACGAATAAAACACTAGATTCAAGTTTCCAGTCTTTAGTTATAGCATGGCCAGTCATAGTAAGGTATTGTCGTTTGGTGTATTTGTCAGTCCACAAATCACAATCAAAAGAACAACTGTTGTTCGCGAGCGCTTCTCGAATCTTTGGAAACATTATTGCTCGAAAATTGCCTTTTCACTAAGATGTCGCGCAATTGTGGTGCGATGCGGAATTACATCCTCAACTTTCACTCTCCCGAATTCTGCCCAATATTGATTAGCTCTTGTGCTAGATCTTGAAAACCGGAACCTTGGAGACAATGTTGTATGGTGTTAAATCCTTAGCACACAAAATTACACATTTTTCAATCACCTTGTCTTTTATTGCCTTGGGGACATTATAGGGTACTTGGTTTATATTATGAATGCCAGGACATTCTTCGATATATCTTTTCAGCTGAGTTGTACTTGACTTATACGCAAAAACAGCATCTCATTCTACACACTGGACAAAACCCGTACATTTTTTAGTATTTGAGACACATACAAGAAGACACTTCTCCCATACTGAACTTCTTGCACTCCCGTGCCTTTTTTGTACCATGTAATAACCATTTGCTACCTGTGCAATAACCAGACCTCATTATAAAAGCAATACTTTTTTTCAGTTCCAACGCAGGTTTTTACGCTTGTTATCGCTGTGCGATCCGTTTTTTAAATTGTGTCTTCATTCTTGCAAGTAACTAAACATTATTTACAGGATGTACTATCATATACACAGTACTGAACACTATTATATAAATAACTAAAAAATAAGACTACATCAAAATCACGCCTGCACAGCGAAACCAAGTCTGAAAATTTGTTTTATATTGGAATAGACTGGAAATGGAAAACGACGTTAAATGTTTGTTGTGCGTCTATCTTTCAACACTAACCAGTCAGTCCAATATCGTTACGTAGAACTCATGGCTTCTACTTTCTACGTCCGCCTCGGTGAAGTAACACTCCTGTCATCATGTTACTGTTTCTTGCGTTGAACGTGATGTGAATCGCGTACAATTAAAATAAAACTAATCTTACTTAATGTATCCTATTTCCGATATGTTTGAAAATGTTGAAAATGGGTACAATAAAAGGAGTCTAACCTGACTGTCCAACGTATGGTCTTGAAATATTGAGAATGCAAACGAAAGC
This sequence comes from Lepisma saccharinum, assembly GCA_022664845.1. Lineage (NCBI taxonomy): Eukaryota > Metazoa > Arthropoda > Insecta > Zygentoma > Lepismatidae > Lepisma > Lepisma saccharinum. The sequence continues at coordinate 57,377 of JAGDQP010007131.1, forward strand.
AAAATGTAATTGTTGAAAAGTGGAAAAAAAAATGTTTGTTGTGTAGCGAAACCAAGAGAAAAAATACGCTATCACTGTTCAACTGGCCACCGGTTTTCACAGTGCCTTGAAAGTAGTTCAACAGAACACCTATAAATGGGAGTGCATGGAACGCGGGCAGGTCATGAACATTATTTCCCCAAGAGCGTCCACTTCTATCTACCATAAACATCAAGCTCTACGTAACGCTACTAGAGTGATCGGCTAGTAACGAAATATGGACGCCAAAGCAAATAAATAACCTCGATTGCCGACTACCAGCCTAATCCAGTATGAGCCAAATTTTCAGTTCTTGTCCAGTTTTATATATATGTTAACACTGTGTGACCGTTTCCTCGTTTATACCTCTTAATTCTTGAGTTATACAGGTACCGAACTGTGTAAGTAAATAATATTTAGGTTATTGGCAAGTATTAAAACATAAATAAAAAAACAGGCCACACAGGGATAGCAAGCGTAAAGAACTGAAAATTAGGTATATATTGGTTTAGACTGGAAGTGGACAGTCGAGGTTAACTACCCTCCGCTTCCTGGCTTCATATATTCATTAAATTTTAATGGCTCCGATGAGTCCAGTATCAGTTTGATAGAGGTCAATGAATGAAACAAACAAAATACAGATTTCTTTTTTACGAATTAATTAACCGGCTCCAACGCCATCTTGTTCCAATTTCGCGTGTTCCCAGTGTAAATACAATGATCAAACATTACTTTCCCTACGCTGCAAATTAACAAGGAGTTACGTCATCAGTTGAGTACAGGGATTGGATTACTGAAAACTAGGATGTATATAAATAAACCAGGGCTGAGGGAGCTGGGCATAGATTAGGGGTGGGCATACCCGAGAGTGATGTTAACATTCTATTCTACCTGTAAATTTTCCAAATCCCTGTGCTGGTAATTTGCAGTCTCGAGAGATCGTCGGCCAAACCACCCTTTGCCGCAGAGGTAGAGTGGTGCAGCGGTAAGACGTTGGCTCACTAAATAAAAAAAAACAGGTTCGAATCCCGACGGGCAGTAAGATTTTTTCTTCTTTTTTTCTTTCAAAATATATTTTTATATGTTCATATTTGTTGTTAACAATTGCTTTCTTGCATTTTTCGTACATTATCTTAAATTAGTAACCATGGGAACGTGGAGGTTAGGTAAGATTAGGTGCGGTCATATATCTTTACATGTTACACTCTGAGAGCCGATCTATTAGTACTTTCAAAAAATTGTAAACAAAATATGCACTAAAACTTATTTAACACATTTTTCTGTTACTCGCTTGAAATGTTTGTTTTCTTCATATAAAAATAAACAAGGACTTACTTAGACTTTTCGTTTGAAGTAGTTATTTTTTGTGAGATCTTGATAAAAAAAACTATTATGAGGTAGTCTTTGTCATTTAGCTCTTGTTTCTCTTCATCATCACGTCCGTAGACATCATTCGTCCGTCTTGTCATCTCTTTACATTTCGCTGAAAGATTTATGCCACTTACCTCTCTCTAAAACGATACTCGATTGCTCGATATCATTTAAATTTTAATGAGTATACGTAACCAGGGAGAAGAGGGGTCATTTAATCTCGATACTCCACTTCCACTCTGGTCCAATTTGAACCATTTTTTTTAAAGTTCTAAGTATTTGTTTGTTATCCATGTGCGACACGCTTTTTAATTCATATTTTAATTCTTGCAAATAACGTTAGAATGATTTACAGTTATACGTTAAAAGTATGGAACGGTATTATTTTATTCAACCTTCGTATATGCAAGCTAAAAAGTTGGTATTCGTCATATTGTACATAAAGGGGGTTTCAAATGACGGACCCCGGTCCAGATCTGGACCCCAAAGTCCTTTCTTACAGACCTCCAGGACTTGATTCTACATCAAGACTACAAAGAAAGAAAACTAATTGTATTAAAAGCACGGTATTCAGCAGAAACTATTAAATGCAGCACAAATATTCCAGGAATGGGTATGATTATTCTCCGTACGATTTATATGTTTCATGAATAGTGCTCGACAGTTGACAGAGCATAAATTTGATTGAAATGAACCGTCTGATGCCCCTTTCATCTTGTTTCGAAGCTTTAAAAAAGCATAGAAATATAATGTGGATTCATGCTAACATAAGTTGTATTCACATTTTAATGTTTTATTTATTGACTGAATTGTTTATTAGATTATTTTCACTCCTGTTGGTGTGGGGTGACTAAAATACGTTAGCTACATTGATAATCGTACAGCTATTATTACTATAACTACAGCAGCAACAACTACAACAACAGCTACTACTGCTACTACAAATACTGCTACGTCTTGTCATGTTAAAATTCTTTGTCTTGTCAAATTAGGAAGATGTGCAAAGTTTTGTTGAGATATGTTGAAAACTGTGGATTTGAGAAATATTGATAAATTCTCATATATATGGGTCAAAATTTTGTTTTCGCACGTACTATATGTTCTTCGTTTTATCAAAATAGTAAATTGTGCAAAGTTATATTTAGATATATTGAAAATTGTAGATTTGAGATATTTTGACCAACCCTCGCATATATAGGTCAAAATTTTGGTTTCGTGCGTATTCTATGTTCTAAGTCTTGCTAAATTACTAACGTGTGCAAAGTTTGTTAAGATATGTTGAAAGTTGTGGATTTGAGATATTTTGACCAACCCTCGTATATATGTGCCATTTTTTGTTGTTGTTGTTGTTGTTTTGGACGTAGCTACTCTACCCAACGGAGAAAATCGGGTTGGCTATCCGCTGGGCCGACGCCGATCAGAGTCGGGCTGCACTCGGTTCCCGATCGTCGGGCCGACATCCCCAAATACAGCAAAAACCTTCCAGAAAAACGCTTATCTTGGCCGGCGTCGGCCCGATCAGTTCTCGCCCAAACCACGACCATTTCCCGACAGTCACAGTCGGGCGTCAGTCGGGCACTAGGCGTTTGCCGCCGTCGGCACAGCTAAGACGGCCCTCATATGGCTATAAGAAACGGCCAAAACAACTATTAAGTTGGCCAAAACAAAGCATGTGTGCTGTCTATTTGTGATACACACACTTAGTTTCATTTTATCCATTGCTTTAATCATGATTTACGCTGTTAGTTTTCCAACAGTAAATAATTCCAGTGGCTGCTGTGGGGTTCGAACACAGGAACATTCTGCACTTCTCCTTTGCAGCTCGTCGTCTTATCCCCTCATCCATGGATCCAAGTTGTAAGTTTGCTGCTCTTTTACGGTATATGTATTAACAGGCAGTCTAGAATGGAGTTGCTACGTGTTTTTCACCATCATACATAAATAAAAATAAAAAATACTTTCCTTTTTTCTTTCTTATGTGCAGTGTTTCTTTAAGACCTTGATCATCGCTGCACTATTAAATTTGTATTTCTCAATAAGTGTAATATGTCGCCTTAGAGAACATACATAAAGCGAAATCTGTGTCATAGATTAACGCTCTATTAACAAAATTAAATGTTCGTTGAAATAACCTATAGTTTAAAATTCAATGTTTTCAACATGCAAACAAGAACATGAAAAATGTTAGTTTCATTGTATTTGCTTGCTTTGTATTTTGTGATATTTTTCACTACTGATTTTTGTCAGAAGGCGAATGAAATTAAGAGATAAATATGTTTTGATGTAATAAGCATATTTTAATATTAGAGAGTTACAGCCCTCGGCCAGAATTCGGCCCATACAAATGCTGCCGCCGCTCGAACAGTTCGAACGCTCGAAACCTATTCACGCTAGAACCGTTCGAGCGCTCGAAACCTATTCACGCTCGAAGTGGATTTTTGCCAGTTCTCCCACATTTCGAGCGTTCGAAATCCGCTCGTTGCGGAGCTCTAGTGGTAACGCTCGCTGACTTGTAATCACAGAGCCCCGGGTTCGATAGCTGGTGAGATACAAATGATTAGAATGTCATCTTCATCCGTCTGAGACCAATGACCAACCACCATCGTTTCATCTTCTCCCAGGGCCCCTCGGGCCATTAGCCTGCCTCAAGATAGAACACCGATCATCATGATAATCTATTTTTCTAGGAAGTCTTAAGTACTTAAGCAGAGAGATATAAAGTGGCAGTGTGAGTTTGAATGAAGGAAGAACTACGTCACATACCTCCAAAAGAAAAAGAAAACAAGAAAATGTATCTCACGATGTGTCTATTCACCCACCCACATTGCAATACCAAATTTCACAAGTTTCCCGTCTTCTGCGATCTTCGATTCGCTCTTTTTTCTTTTCCTTGACGTGTGTCAGAACGAAAGAAAGAAATGACTCCATCTCTCACGTTGGAGAGAGAGAGTCTGTGACTTGCCTACCAATGAATTGTCGCTACCCATTTCTGTATGGTCTTTGAATCGATATTAGGCTTGGGTCTAATGGAGCTGCTTCTTCATAGGAAGACTACGCTTTTGCTTACATCAGTAGCGATCTTAACGATGCATCAATATTTTCATTCTCTTCTTTCTTGAGAGGGAATGTCGCTCATGGGTTATTCCTAAGCTGTAGCAAGTTCCAAAGTCATGTAAGTTCTATTATGTGAACAATTTGTCGCTTACTTCAAGAAAATGTTCTTCTTCCATTTCTCTTTGTGTAAATATATGAGTTCTATAACCATGTCAGAATGAAAGATAATGAACCAAGATTAATGTATGATCGCAGCTCATTGCTTTTCTTTCTGCAAAAGTTCAATAAATTTTGTCGCCCTTGCATGAAAATTAGTTTCCACTCCATGAGCAGAGAATATGTAAACATTTCATGATTTCAGTCTGTCTCTCTTTTAAAGAGTTACATGATTTATAGTACGGGGAAAAAGCTATGTTTCGATCATTTTTATAACTTACTTCGTGAGCTAGCATTATGATATCAGAAGGGACTTACGTTCATAAAACCTGATTTTAAGACAACTGAAAGAAAGTGTTTAACCTTTGATATGTTACATTAACTAGGAAAAAACAAAGTAGTATTTCACACATTGAAACACCACTGATTAAATTTAAAAAACGGTATCCGCTGATTTTAAAATTTGGGAAAGTGCATTGATATAAAGCCTGTCTGAAAAGTACAGCCCTTAGTTTCTGAGGTAAGTAGTGAACGTTGGATGGCAAAACTGCACACAGTGTTGGTGTATCCTCTATTCTCATGTATGTTGGGTGGCGTGATCCTCGCTTGCTTCAGCATCCGTTAGGCAGCACTGTGGTTCTTTTTTATCGCAATTCCTTACAGCGATTCTGCATCAAGTTTTGCCAGAAAGTTGAACACAGAGAAACAATACGGAAGATTCAATAAGCTCTTGGCGACTATGGCGTGGGGAGCACAAAAAAAGAAAGTAGTACAGTCGGTTCAAAGATGACTGCATGTCGGCGCAAAATCAAAGTGATACTGATTGTGTTCTTGTAATACCAGGGAACCTTGCATAACAAGTAGGTACCAGAAGGACGAAGAGTTACGAAGGAGTTTTATCTTGACATTCTCTATCGTGATACAGCCTACGTGATACAGCCACAGGGAGAAAAATATGATGTACGTAATACACCCAGGGGAAAACAAATATGGTTTCTTATAATTCATAATATATATGTATAGAACTAAAGAAAGACTGTATGAACTTGATGTAGGCAATACTACTAATTGCATTAAATGTAATCCACTAGATACAATAGCACATAAATGAAGAATCCAGGGGAAAAACGGGGGTTTATTTTTTTTTATTTTTATTTTTTTAGAAAAATTGAATTTGTCCTCGTAACAATTAGTACACAATGACAGCTAACCCCTCAGAAAATATCAATCTAAAAGCGCAAACAATCACCAAGTTATAGCGGTTTTGCAACAATAAAATACATGGGAGTAAATGGGAGAGTTGAAGTTTAAAATGTATTTTACAAAAAATCGCCTTTCATGGACATCCCCCCTTTCCCCCCTATACACTTCAAATATACTCAGCGCATGAGAAAAAAATGACATTTGGAGTCGGTTTCAACAGATTGTCACTCGAATTTTGTTTGTTAATCTAAACAAGTGAATTTTGAGGAAGTAATAAAGTATCCTGCTTTCCGGCATTTACCACCTACTAAATGGATTTCTTTTTGTGTTGACTTATCGGCAACACGCTTGAATTCCTTGAAGATTACGAAGAGAGCTACACTACAGAGGTATATATTAATTTTCTTCTATTACGAGTAAGAAATATTGATATGAGCTCCCAAAGTAAACATTTGCACGATTTCCTAAAGCAATTTATTAATTATCAAAGAATATCATTACGAGATATGAAAATACTCACATTAATAACATTTAAGTACTCCATACGTACGATTCCTAGTTTATATTAAGCAATAGAGATACAAATGATTATTGTCTAGATAGGAAACTAGTAGTTTTTATAGTATTTCTAACAGTATGAAGAGAATTCATCATTTATTTGTTACTATTATCATTGTTTCATATCTACAACTATAGACCAGTCGAGCTGGTACTCGATAATGTACAGTTCTTTGTCAAACAAATAGTTTTAAAAAGTAATTAAGACGCTGGATTTCTAACTGAACAACCCGTGTTCAGATCTCAATTGAGGCTTCTATTTCTTTCTGTCGATCCCATCATTTCTGAAAACTGAATGATGGCTGTTTTTATTATTACTATTATTAAAAAGTTACTGGAAATGAGCAGGTACCTATGGTTCCCTAGTTTCTTAAAGAAACTTTTAGTAAAATTTATAACAGTGCAAGGAGCCCATATCTAATTTGTATATCCTGTCATTACATGTATTGACGATAAAAACAAATATTTCATAAAACTGACGATTCGTTGACGACTTACCAGGTGCGTAAATATGAAACCGGAATTTATGTACAGAAAAGATACAGTGATTAGATGACAATGCTAAGAACTACTTTATTCGAAGTATTGGCCATCGCTAGCCATACATTTCTACCATCGTTCCGGCAATGTGAGGATGCCAGACCAAAAAAAAACTGTGCCTCTTGTGCTGCAAACCAGTCATCAAGCCATTTTCGTAAGATGTGAAGAACTGGTCAGCAAGTGCGTGTCCCATGGATGCGAATAAGTGAAAATCGGAAGGCGCCAAGTGTGGTGAGTAAGCCGCATGCGGAAGGATTTCCCAGCCAAACGTCGCAATCGTTTCCTTGACCGGTTTTGCTGTGTGGGAGGGTGCATTATCGTGAAGCACAATCGCTTTATGTTGTCTTTGGTCAGATTCTGGCCGTTTTTTACGCAAAGCTTGATGCAAATCGATCATTTGTTGTCGGTAACGTTGGGTATTAACGGTTTAGCCAGGTTTCAGCAGTTCATAATAGATCACTCCCTTCTGATCTCACCAAACAAAATGCATTGTCTTCCACCCATAGAGATTTGGTCTTGCAGTCGATGTCGCCGGTTCTCCTAGAGTTACCCATGATCTTTTATGCTTAAGATTCCCAAAATGGATCCACTTTTCGTCAGCAGTCACAATTCGATGGAGAAATGATTTCCTTTTGTACCTGGCGAACAGAATTTCGCAAGCGGTTTTTCGGTTTTCCTGCTGTTGCTCAGTCAATGCATGTAGAAACCATTTTCCCACCTTCTGAATCTTTCCCATGGCTTTTAAACGTATGGAAACTGCTTCTCGTGTCACATTTAGTTGATCCGCGAGTTGTTGTTGCGTTTGAGCGTCATCCTCATCCAACAACGCTTGCAATTCTCTGTCTGCAAACTTTTTCCGTAGTCTTCCACGTTCTTCGTTTCTCACGTCAAAATCGCCACTTTTAAATTTTGTAAACCACGCATAGCACTATGACTTACCAAGAGCATGATCACCGTAAGCTTCGACAAGCATGCGATGCGATTCTGCAGCAGTTTTCTTCAAATGGTAACAAAAAAATCAATGCCGTCCGCACATCGTAGTTTGTAGGTACAAATTGCGCCATGTTCAACGCTATTAAACACTACACTAGGACATGAAACTTGTCTGGTTGTGAGTTGCAAATCGTTATCAGCAGTCAAAACAAGCAAGTGGCGCCAAAGACGCAGTTTTACGGTAACCACAGTGACAGCTAACGCCGTCTATGCACAAATTTCGGTTTCATATTTACACACCTGGTATTTTTTAGTTTTAATACTGCCTACACACTAAAACAATAATACATTTTTTACACGTTTTGCAAGCAATTTCTCTGCTTTGTTCTCAAATATTGTAAGCAATGTGCATAAGAAATGTCAGTAGTTTGTCATTTCTTTCTGAAGGCACGTTCATCACGTTTTTTGGGAACGTAGTTTTCCAGAATTACACTTTCTACATTGTAACAAGTGTTCTTGTTTTACATTTTATAAACTTTTTAGCACATCTTAAATGAGTCATGTTTTTGCTGACTTCTTCCATGATTTTTCACTTCTAATTACCAGTTGAACACTTCGTGTAACATTATTTACACTTTTATCACACAAGCTATAGTTACGCGTGGGAATAGAACTCAGGTTGTCTCGATGATTGCTTACTGACTTTACTAAAGCGGCTAGGAAAAGTGCAATAAATTCGTGATTTTTTTTTTATATACATTGAAGATGCTCGAAGCAATAAAGAGTGACATGATGTTTATCGGGACAGAGTGAGAGCAAAATTTGTACAAGAAGTGTTTAAGAAAGTAATACTGAAAAATAAGGTTCGAAAGAATTGTTCAAATATCTCCTTACTAAAGCATAAATTCACTGCACACTTCGTATATGTTACTTACAATTCTACATACACTACGAAACTAAAAGAATTTGAGAAACTATACGTGCAAATAGTGTTGTTACATATAAGATTGTTATTTTCTATACAATTTAGAGTAAAGCCGTACAAAGTGGTATACTTTTTATTTAACGAGCGGTAGCTTTTGAATAAAACACGAAAACCAAATGTTTAATACAGGAAAGGAAAGCTTAGAATCTCTCCTGCACTGTACCGTAAAATGAAAACCGAATATTTAAATTTTGTGGACCACAGACAATATTTATTAGAGGTATGAATAATTCCATTTTGATCGCCACTGTGATGGTAAAGTGAAACATAACCTGATGAGAGTTTAATAATTTTATTTTTAATATTATTTGTATAATTGTCTAGAGTGTATGCAAACAATACAGTGTGATTTTGCAATTTTGACAAGAGATATGAAAAGTGAAGTGTGAACAAATTTATACACTTTCTGGCTTGTTGACTGTCTTTTCATTTCCAAAAACGTTAATTGTTTATATATATTATTTTACATAATTGTACTAAATTTTAAAAGTAAATGTGTGCTATTTACAAAAATCGTATCTAAGTTATTGACTGTTTAAGTACGTTTCACTTTTCCCAATTTTTTTTTCTGTTTGCCGCTTCAACATCTTTGTTATTTTTAGGCAATATATAGAAAGCTAGTGAAACTTTTACAATATTATTTTGTGGTATTATAACAAATATAATAAGGTACTTACCAGATTTTATTTTCCGGACATACTTCAGGAACAACCAGACTTTTCTTTTCCATCTTCTGAACAGTCGCTCACTCATCTACAAGGTTTTTTCTACTCTACTCTCGCGTCAAGCAGCAAGTGTACTTTTCCAATACGCCATAGAGTTGTCGTCACCAACATATCTGCAGTGGTACCAACTGTAAATTTTTCTCTCTGTAAAATTTTTGCACGTGTACTCGTTAACAACGAAATTTCAGTTTGCCCGACTATGCCACTTTGTTCATCTTTTCCTTACTATGTAAGGGTTTAAGCAAATATTATTTTTTGTGCTTTATACCGGCCTATTTTGGAAATAATATTTGTAAAACATGTACTGAATAACAGAAGATAAACTATTCTTCAATTTATTATAACCAAAAACTCATTCTTGCTATAAAAGAAAACATTCTTCTGTAATAAAATACGTACACCTATATTAGAGTTTAATTTCCATACTGAAACAGATATTAAGGGGACACCCACACCTTGCATCTTGCTGCGATGAGCTGCGATAAAGCCTACGCCTACTCAATTTTTAACACGCAAGTTGTATAGCTGCATGTCGTATGACTCTTTCCTATACACGATGCATCTTAAAAGAGCAGCATGCCTCTGTCGTGTTCCCTGTTTTATGTAGCATGCCGCGCTGCTAAACGCAAGGTGTGTGGGTCCCTTCAGATCTAACATAATACCTACTATAGTAAGTATAGCTTCCATGAAAAGAATAGAGAACGTTTCAGCCTGGAAGTGTGGAAGCTTGTATCCCGGACTCATTTACAGGATGAACAGAATTCTAAAACCCTTTAGTCAGAAATACCACTTTGAGTATGATTGGAACGAATTCTGAGTCACTTCATACCTGTGCTTGTTAGTAGTGTAACACACATAAACAGCCTTTAGTTGGCTAAATATGTTCAAAACTATTTTAAAAATATATCAGTACAAAAACATCTTCGGGGTAAAGGGAAGAGTTACGCAATAATTCTACTCACAAAAGAAGTAATATCCATTTTGCAAGTGACTTTTTTGCACTATGGCGGAAGTGTTGCCTTTGTTATAAAATTAAGAGAATTAGTATCCTCCTTTCCGCCATAATAACACATAAAAAATAACTCGGAAAATGAATATAACTTCTTTTGTGAATAGAACAATTCCCTTTACCTCGAAGGGTTTTTTGTACTGATATTACTTATTTTGTAAGGTTGCCTATTAAATAAAGTGCATAGTCTTCATGCAAAAGATCGATTTTGGACCATGGTAGGCTCCGTATCTCGAAAACCGTAACTCCTATTAAAACATAAGCATTTATTTACCCCATATTGTTGGGGCCCGCAATTGACCCCCCAAAACCCCCCGGTACCATCCATTTCGGGAAGAAAAAAAGACAGACAGAGTGACAGATACACTTTTCTGTCATTTGTGAAAATTATGTGATTCGGCTAAAAAAATGATAACTTTTGAACCCCTTCACCGATTTTCACGTGTGATACACCGTTTGAAAGGTATTGAATCGTAGATTATGATTCCGAAAGTTTCAAAAGCATATATGGTATGTAGTCAGTGCTATAATCAGAAATGTGAAATCTTTATCTTTTTCTTTCTAACCGCCCTAGGAGGTCCCATGGAGGTCCAACCGACCCAAGTTTTTTCTGTCTTGCACGGAGACTGTACGAAGAGACAGAGCCCGATTTGCATGAAACTTACTACGCATATAGGGAATAGCAGTGTATTAACCTGTAAGTATATTACAGCTGCTTTAAAAGCGTCTGCTATGAATTGTGAGCCAGAGAAGAAATGAGGCAATTCAGAATGTGATGCACAGGTAAAGTGGACAATGTGCCTATCGTCATCTGCTGTATATTCCAAATGTTCAAATATAACATGAACATGTCACCAGTTAACCTCTGTCATATGTTAGTGTGTATTAGAAACCAACTAGAAGCGGTTGGTGTACAAATGAGTGCGCGTGG
>JAGDQP010007132.1:20577-68850 GCA_022664845.1 Lepisma saccharinum
TTTCTTTCTTAATCTGTCGCTAATCTGAACCAGCTGGTACTTCAGAGTATGAACTGACGATCTAATTAAAAGATTGGAGGTGTCGCCTTACCGGTATTTCCTCCCTCGATCTAAATTAATTTTTTTACAGTGATCACAAGGATCTGGAATCCTCTTTCCCAGATATTCTTAAATCTGGAAGGCATTTCTGCGCCGCTCGTCTGGGGTGTAGAAAATGTTTGGAGCTAGAGGTTAGGTTAGATGCGTTGCGTGGGTACTCTAGGCTCCTGGCGACCCTATTTGTCTGTGTGATCCACTTTTGGGATCAATAGGTTGGGGGTGCCTGTTGCAGTTTTTGTGCGACTCCAGCCAGGATTGCCAAAAACCTGTTAAATCTGTGCGTTACAACATATTCAAGGAAGAAACGAAGAAAGAAATACTGTATAGGCCTAAATATATTTAGTGATTTACTTATGCAAAATGAAACTACTGAAGATTTAGAAACGTATTTAGAAATACGCAGATTCCAGAAGATACGAATAAATATTCCAAAATATATTAAGAAATATGAGAGACAACCTATACATGTCCATTTTTATAAAAACAATGTTCATTTTAAGAGCTGGAGAGCTGCACCGAATAATACAGAGTGATTTTCTGATAGAAGTAGGCCTACTTATCCCATCGTACCGGTAAAATTACGTTATAACGAATTTTACAGGACCCGCGATTTTATTTCATTATAACGAAAATTCGTTGTAATGAACACCGTACTGGAGAACAAGAGTTCGGCGGAGATTTAAAAAAAAAAAACTTTGTTCTAAATTTCATTATAATGATGTTCGTTGTAAAGGAATTTTACCTGTAATATGTATTTTCTTGACAAAATTACTTTGCATAATGGATTTATGAGGTTTTTCTAGTTTGTTCCTCATTATTTATTTATTTATTAGAAGTTAGCACGGGTAAAGCAAACGCCATTTTACACCGTTCTGGTAACAATGTGATATAACAATAAAAACAACAACAGATAATTATATAGTAAGAAATGAACTGTTTTTTCTCATTCCAGATTTTTATAACAATCCTTTAGAACTTTATTCTTACTGAGGCAAAAATCTGGCGGCAAAGGAAGAGTATTATCAACATATGACAATCTGTATACAAGAGATCGGACCAAACACAATCTAGGGTTTGAAAGGTATAAAAGATGTTGGGATCGGGCAATTTGTCTGGATACTCAAAGATTAAAAAGCGGAAGAAGATCGTTGGTCCTCAGTGTGCCCTGCACTATTTTGTAAAGAAATTTTTTAGTTTTCTTTGTGTGTCTATGTTTTTTTTTTTTAAAACTCAAGATAATTCCAAACGTCTGCGTTAGATTTATGTTAGAGGATGGGTATCCTGTGTTGCACAAAGCGAATAAAGAAAATTTGGACTTTGTACAATTTAGATAAGTTAGTTTTACAAGCCATAGACCAGATAGATGAACAGTATTTAATAGTAGTGTAATCGTTTTTGTAGGCACGGTTATTTCACTTTTCCCGACACCATTTATGTAATTGTCGGTGGGTCCAATTACAGTCCTGGGCACCATTTATGTAATAGTCAGTGGGTTCATCTACAGTCCCGGGCACCACTTATGTAATAGTTGGTGGATTTATTTACAATCTCAGGGCACCATTTATGTAATAGTCGGTGGGTCCATTTACAATCCCGGGCACCATTTATGTAATAGTTTTTAGTTTATGATGAGTGTTTATAGCACTTTTGATAGTAATGTCCTGGTTCGATATACACCGCCCTGTATATTAATTTAATGGCGAGTTATTAGCATGCTCTAATTGTACTGGCCACCACTAAGAGCATACCCTTGATTATTTTACGCTTAAACAGGTTTAAATTAAAGTAGGAACCCCCGACGAAAGGAATAGTTACTAGTGAAGTAAACGCTGAATGAACTCAGTAATAATTGTAAGGTAGGTTCTCAACCGACAGAGCAATTAACACTGTATAGGAATAGTCCACAAGGGTATTCTACCACTACAGAAATCGCTTATAGATCCTGAAAAGTAAAGAAAATCATTAAAAAGCCACCTTACTTCACGTAAAGGTATATTTATTTGTTCATCTGATTTTCAGTTACACACCCGTTTGGGTCACTGATATACATCTCACAACTTTCTACAAGCTGGGAGCTTCAATTGTTCCAGAATCGTTAAGTAAGTAATAAGTCTTTATTTTTCCTGTATGGAACGATAAAGAATGTTCATTAACGTTAAATTGTATGTATATTTTCATATATAATATACAATTGGAATCAGACATTGACGGGGTTGATGGACGGGCAACTTTTGTTATGCTCGACCGTCCTGTAAACACACTTCATAATATTTTCATTTTTGTCCGCATGTAAGCGGTGGATCAGCCGGTTACAATAGGAAGTACACAAGTGAGAAAATACGACTGAAGAGCTCTGAAATCTTTAATATCTTTAAACATATAGAGAAATGCAAGAAGTTTGAGTACTTTAGAAGTTACGAATTATGTAGATGCTTCAAAACTACCTTGCAAAGAAAACCTCTCGGGCTTAAACTTTAAAGTAAATGAAATTTCAGAAGAAAAAAAATATATATAAAAATCCAGCAATTAGATGTATCAGGAAGATTTTCACAATGATTGAGAAAATACGGCTTTTTGTAACACTAGAAGGAACTTGTAAAATGAAAACCAACTAGAACTGTGGTTCCCGAACTTTTTTCACTTGCCTACTTTTTGACAGTACATTTCGTACTCTTGCAGATGCATTACGTAAAGCGGAAGATAGTTTAGGGCGAGCCTTTGATATGAGTGCCGTCAACTATGCACTCTGGCGTATTCGGAACATATTGCTTAGGAAGGGGCTTACCGTCATTAGACGAAATAACAAAGAGAGGGATGTTGATGTTAAATAACGAAGAGTACCCGCTCCGCCACTAGTCATAACGTTCAAATAATTTCAAAATTCCGACTTGTATCTTCGTCTACATTGTAGACGTACATGCCTTTTACGCCATAAAAATAATTAATTAATAAGTTGCGCGAACGATAGTTGTATGGTTTCTATGGTAACTGTACTAAAAGAAAAACGGATTACACGAGAACGGCTGAACCTATTACATCTAAACTCGATATTCTGACAGAGTAGGCAATTCTCCATGCTTTAGCTGTACCAGAAATTTCCCAGTACTACCGTTTCCATGGAAACGAGACACAATTACTAAAACTTACATTTCTGTGTACATATTCGTTTTTCCCATAACGAGATCCAGAAAAAATAAAAATTGAAAAATCTTTAGATGTTATTATCTCGCGTACTTATTGTTGTATTAAGATCGAATAAATAATATCTTACTCTGGATTGCATCCGAAAGTAGAAAGTTCAATCAGAAAAGCAAAACTATGTGATGTCACAAAGTACCAGCCGCCATCTTGCGAAAATTAAGTTTTAATATCTTGCATTGTAGTAGTCGTATCAAGATGGAATAACATAAGTATATTTATCTCAGAATGTCACTGAGGATCTATGTTAAATAAGGAAAATATGTGGCGTCACCTACTTTCTGTACGCCATCTTGGAAAATATTTACATTTGCATATTTCGGAATCTACAGGTTGTATCAATATGGAATAAACGAGGTCTTGTTGATAGAAATTCCAATCAGAATGTCTGAAGTCATAAAAGACGCGCCGCCATCTTGGTAAATAAATTAAATTTCAATATTGCGCATTCTAATAGGGTATCGAGGTGCAGTAAACGATTTGTAGTTCAGATGGTCAAGCCTTACATGCTTAAGAAAACGTGAGGCACCTTGGGAGGTAAAGTGCCACTGCCCCGAAAATATATTTCAACACCGGCAACCGCTTACAGTCTTCTTTCGCCTACCTTACTCCTGTCCTCTTTACTTAGAGGTAAAATATTCTGATTAAAATTAATTTGTCTCTGCATCGTCAATTATACTTCCGGCAAAATAATGTTTCGCACTATAAACGTCAACTCGCTCATCTCAAGTTTGTAGACATCGCCAAAGATGAATGCATCCTAATTCCTAGTTATTATTTTGCGTACATTGGGGTACACAACTGGAGAACTACTGGCACAACAACATCTGTCCCATTTGAAACTACGTCAAATATCATTCACCAACAAGCCCGCTGTTACCGCCCATACAACTCATTTTATCTTACCAACAAACCTGACGACAACTATAGACGTACCATGAACGTCTCAAAATACCTATAACTATTTTGACGTAATTGAAATTTCATGGCCAAATATTACTTTGAAGACAATTTAAAGTACACAAGAAGAAAAAATACCAAAAGAAATTCACTTGCTCATAAGAAATATTAATGGGCATTTCTGCATGTTAACCAATGATATCTTGTTTATCAGACATTATGAGAAATATAGAATATTTCTTGAAAATTACCAGAACCATCTATGGGAAAGTGGTTCTTAACGAAAAGTCATTCCAGCTCAAGTTTTCCTATTCGTTTTTCCTGTCATCAATCTTGACATTTTATGAAGATACCACAAGCGCTTACATTTTGTAAAGATACGCTACAGAGACTACAAGAGCTTACAAGAGGATGTATGATATGTTTCCTGCCTAACGTAGAACCAAAGGTGGAATCAGGCTATATTGTATTTATTTTTGAACGTAGGGTAAAATCTCATAATTTGTACCGGCATGTAAATTGTACCACTTGAATCCTCACACTCACATACTCTCACTCTCACCGCTTGAAGATGAGGGCAACATTTAAACATGCGGTGAGGGTGAGGGCGAAATTGAAACGTGAGGGTAATTGAGGTTTGACGAAAGTGAACACCTTTGCACGGAACACGGTCAAAGTAGAGGCCACACAGCACAAGAAGAGTGTGTGTTTTTAGGGTGCACTGGGTAGAAACACTCTACAGCCAAAGATACCCCACATTCTGTAACTGCTAAATTGTGGCCGGTGATGGCAGCACTGATCTGTATTACAAAAGAGCATGCGACAGTCAGTGGAAGTGTATGTGTATTTGTGTGTCACCCTCTGCATTTCAGCGAGGATTTTGTGTTTGTGTCCGAAACATTTTCAGGATTGCAGTTTGAGTATGCAGTGTTTTGTTACAAAGAAACGCTTAATGTTCGTGCCTGTCACATAAGTAGAATGTTCAATTACAACTTTATTTCTTTGTGTAAACTGACCGCGCCGTGCACGAGGCGAGCACGTAATCAGCTCTTTCACCAGTGAATACCAAAGACGCCCCACGTGTTCCTGGGAAAAGACGCTTCAGTCGTTATCATTTAAAAACCTGGAGTTACATGTGTAAATATATTTGTTTCTGTCTTGTGTGTATTTATACACTATTCCCGCAAAGTGCGAGTCGATCTAGATACACATTTGTCATTTTATAGTATCTATAGATATTTCTCAATAGGGAAATTTGAAAGTAGGCTACAGATTTGAAGACTATTACGGGAATTACTGATTACATGTGGATTTAAAACAGGTACAGAGGTTTTACGACAGTTTACGACGATTCATATCAATGGCACGACAACAATGTACTAAAATTATGTTTATCAGTGTTGTTACTGCTCATAAAATTCATTTTATCTTATCTTATCTATGTTTATCAGTAGTGTGACACACCAGTGCAGCAGCCATAATTTTGTTCGGTAGGTGGCTATTGATGTAAACATATTTAAAATAGTCTGTTTTAAATAAAAATATACTGAATGAGTACTACCATCAGACCAAAGAGACATGTGACTGAATACAGCATTGTGTATGCGAGAAATGGTTCCATGAAACTTACACATTTTTTTTTTTTCAGAATGTCTGTTTCAATTATGGCAGACCTAACTGTGAAACGCATAAAGAAACAGAGCACCCCTCAATAGGACATGTGAAAGTTGATATAGGTATGTGTACCAATTGACATTTCTGGTAGTATTTTTTATTGCAATAAAAAATTATTCTGTTAAAGTAGACTACGGAAAACATTTTCTTTTCTTTCTGTGATGCATTTGTCAAGAGTAATAAAGCCTTGCTTGGAAACAGTCTCAGTCTTGCGCTTAACCGGGTGCCGCCATGTTGTGACGTAATCAATCTGCCGACTGCTTGTCATTAACATACAATTGGTATTTGATTTGTTAGTATTGTTAATAAGAGATAGCAAAAATGGATCGAAAGAAATAGTATAAGTGGTGAATAGCATCTCTGTATGCCTTAACACATCATTTAGTTCGTTTTATTCGTTTAAAATTGATTTTTACTTTTAATACTTCTTTAAGATATTGATATATTTTGGTAGCTTCAACACTAATTTATATCAGCTCTTTGTTCATGATTAAATCACAAGACATCCTCTAAAAATGCTCTTTAGAACTCTTGTATTTAAAAAGATTGACCTACTTTTTCTGTAAAAACTGTGGACTTTTACTTCCGACAATGATATACTTTTTTTTTAATGAATGCTAGTGAAGCATTTTTCAATAACTTAAAAGCATATGAATTAATAATGCTCGTTACTGCCATCTGTTAACAATTTAACGTACTACTTGTAGCCCATGAATATATTGAATATATTGCAACTGACCCTTTCAATTTCACTTTGTCCGTCTGTCCGTCTTAACGCAGACAAGCGCCTGAACTAAAGCAGGTAGGCGGGAGACAGACTTTAGTTTAGGGTTTATTTGCCTCCATTCACATAGTCGATTGCTATTTGCTAGCGATACTATGTCATTGTAAAAAGTAATAATTAAAGCATGTAAGAAATAAAAATGTAAATTGAAACTATTACGTTGAAGTTACTCTTGCGTTTTGTGAAGTAAAATAAAACATGGCCTTCGATAAGATTCGAACAGCCTTAAGTTTAAGTATAAAAAATTAAAAGCTACGTACATTAACCAATTGCTCCACGTTGTCAAGACATCAAAAGTGACACAAACTAGCGATAAGAAGAACATTGTAAATTAAGACTGACACCTGTCATTGTTTCGAGCAATTTCTGTTATTAAAACATGTTTTGGTGTTTTAACTTATTGAAATGTGTTCAGCAGATTTGTACATAAATTATTTCGTTAAGTGATGATGTGATTGTTTTTTTCTCTTTCTTGTTTTTTTCTTCTTCTAACTTCTGAATAAGGAACGTAACATAGGGAGAAACATAAGCTAGGAAAGTAATACAAATTGATTACGTCAAACCAGTCAGAAGATGATTTTCGTTGTATGACGTAGGAGATGGAATTATCAGTATTCCATGCTATATTTCTACGTTACCGAAAACCGTAGCGCTGAAATTTCAAAAACATTATATATTATTTAATCTGATGTAAACAAATCCCAACCCGTCTGGTCAGCGTGGGAGTAGAAGACCAACTCCTCCCTTCGGGGAGAGGCCTCATCCACTAGTGGATTGAATATGGCTGTGATTTATTTATTTTATTTATATAAGAACGGTGAAAACGGAAATGTCCATTAGCTTACACCAGCGTTTTCCTTCTCTTGTCACCGGAGCAGCGTCTTTGACCACACTGATGAAAGACGCCATTTTGCAATACTTTTTTTTATTTTGAATACACTACATTGATGTAATATCGATACACTACATTTACAACTGTAATGTGTAGCTTAAATCTCATCCTACATATTTCACTTCTTAAAGCTATTCTGTAACTTGATTTTCTTTGTTCAAATCACTGCTGACAAATAGTGGGACATCTCTCTCCTAGTCACCCTAAATTTCCTATCGTAAGAAGTATTAATTTGAATGAGCAACTAAACCTCCACACACTGAATTTTGTTGCACTTAAAACGCGTATTCCTTATCTCATATGTTAATAGTATGAACAGTAATCAATTAATTATTTCTCATCTTTGGAGAACAAAGCAGGGTTAGAGTCAAAACGTGCCGCTCTTCTAAAATATACCACCTAAGAAGACCTTCAGTTCAACAACAAGAAACCCGAAGGAAGTAATGAGAAGCCATCTGCAACAGTTGCCAGCAACAACTCAACTGGCTCAGTGGTAGAGCGCTCACCTCTGGTTCGCAGGGTCTCCGGTTCGAAACTCGTTTCATTCCATGTGCGCGTTGTGGTGGGCAAACATCGTGTGCGTGGCTTTTCTCAAGGTTCTCCCGTTTTTCTTTTTGCACTTTCATCGCCCCATCAATTCTCTCATCATCAGACCAAAGCTGCCTAAAGGTCTTAAACAGAATGCAATTCAATTCAATGAAACTAGCTGGTATTATATGTGAAGAAACGAAGATTGAAGATATGATCCAGCGTTTGGTTTCATACCAAGTGCGTGAAAGTAGGCCTAAGTGCAAAGAAGAAACAAGAAATTATTGTTGCGAGTGTAGAAGTGAATAGATGTGGGTGATGCTTCAAATAATGTATTGTGTTAAAGAAAGCCCAGTTTTAGTTTCTGTAAGCATGGCTAAATTTTCCAAAACTCCCAAATGTATTACAAGCTATGACATAAATACATGGGGATTATCATCTTATGATTTTTAACTTATATTACTCCTTGCACACTTTCATTTTAATACCGGTCATACTAGTGGTACAAATTGTACTACTTTTCATCTTCACACTTTTTGCATCACAGCTTGTAAACTGTCACACCTGGAGTCCTGTGAATGTGTACATATATGCGCAAAGGACCAAGCTATAATATACAGTCTTTACATTTCAGAAATCTGCTATAGATTATGTATAACTCAAACCAATGTTGGAAGTGGTACAATTTGTGAGACTTTCCCCTAATCACCGTTCACATATAAATAATTAATGCAACGTTCCTGGAGCAATTGTAGCCACCATTCATCTAACTGAACTCGAGTCACATTCAGTAGCATGACATAAGTAGTGTGTTGACAGCCTTGCTTCAATGTATCAAAGTATATTCTGAATAATTTGCCTTCTTCCACTTATAAGACACTTCCCATATGCAATGAAATCCATTGGAAATAACGTTTTTCAACAGCTATTGAAGCATTTTTTTAAAAAATGTTACCGAGCTGCGGCAGGTCAGTTAGTAGAGCGTTGCTTTTGCACTCGGAGGTCGTGGGTTCGCTACCACGACCGCCCATCTTGGATCAAGTTATTGCTAGTTTCTCTCAGTCGCATCAGACAAATGCTGTGATGGTACTTTGAATAAAGTCAGGGCAGATTCCATCCCACACCTTTGTTGGTTTCGACATTTTTGTTTCAAAAGATTTGATAGCATGTAAAGAGTTTTAGTCTCTTTCTGCGGTTTTAGTACACTAAATAATCGATACAGAGTACTTTTCTTTCTTTCTGCTTAATGAACAGATGCAATAACTATTCTTTGTTTAAAATAAAATATGTATATCCTTTAAGGCATCAATGCCTCAGGATAGAGAAAAGGAAAGGAAGAGGGAATAAGTTGAAGGTACTATCCCGATGCCTGGTGTGATTTACGAAAGCTCTGGATAACCCGTAGTCAGAATACTCGAGTACCGGTATATCATACCGGCGTATACCGTCTAATTAAAGTTAAAGCAGCTCTTACTATAAATAAAAGAAAATAAGAAATTAGCTCACGCTACATTCTACGTCGCGACAGACAATTTAACACGTTTACCGCTCACTGCCTAAGAAACAAATACCTCTGGTAATGCATCACTGTGTTTACTACCTTTCTTATGACATATCATTTGCAGGACAATTCAAACATTTTGCAATATGCGGTAGCAATATAAAATTATAATCTCTTAATCGTCACAAATTATTCAGCATATATTTCCGGATACAGAAAAGGAAAGAAGGAAAAAAGAGTTGATCCCTGCTGAAGACTTGTGCTGACCACGCCAACGCTTCCATCGAAGAGCAAGTTAAGATAGGCAAAGAGGAAGAGAGAGAAAGGACCAAAAGGAGTGGCTGTCAACGTCCGGAGATGAAACAAAGCGTAGGAAGAAGACCATATTCACTGTTTGAGACAATTGAGGAGCGAAAGTGCGATCCGCCAAATGCTAAGCCATATAAAACAAAGAGGTCAGTTGCCTCCAATATGCAGTCTTTAAAATCTAACGGAAGTAGTAAAACCATCGTCGTCCGTACACACCATTGAAGCCACTATGAGAATTCTGGTAAGTTTCTTTTAATTTTGTCTTGCGTACGAAGCAATAAACGAATTTTTATATTAACTTATAGTCATAGGTCAGATACGTAGCTACCGTTTAAGCCTGTCACATCTATTAGGGATGATGTTTTTCAGCGAGCAACACCCAAAGTAAGGAAAGAGAAAGTAGATACCAAGGCCTTTGTCAAGGTACCGTAAGGACATTCGCGTGGAGAGGAGAAAACTCAGGAAGACCTCAGTCAGTACGCCCAGTAGCAAGGCTCAAAGTACCGATCGGAAGCCGTGACGCAACCATTAGCCGTTAAAACCCAATTATCATCTCCGGATGTCACACCTTTTTTCTGTGCTTTATTTGTGAAGGGCATCGGACTTCTTCGGATCAAGACTGGAGATTTGCATTTAAGGTTCTGATCCAGACGATTCTCGTGATTTCTTGGACTTTCTCCAGTCCTTCGAATTGAATGCCGGGAATACGTAGAAGAGAGGTCTTGGCTGTTATCGATTTCTACACAAAATGCGTTGATTCAGAAGCGCAAATTCTCAGAATTGTGGTTGGTCGTCAGACGTAGCATTCCTCAGGCCACAAATGATAATACTGCTCATTCATCATTAGCTGTGCTCTAGAAAAAGTGACATATTCTTCAAAAGATGTTAAACCGCTTTTGCGATTAAGCTGCGTTAAACCGATTAAGCTACTTTAAACCTTGTTAAATGACTTTATTGCCCTCAACAAGAACATCTTCAAATCTATTGCATTTGATTTTCTTGGTCGACTCTAACTTCTCTTGTATTACCGTATCATCTCTTTATAATATCTTCAACATATATATTAAATAAAATGGACGACAGTCAACATATATGCCTCACTTCCTTACCAATTACAATTTATTCTGTTTTTCAAATGATTTAAATACAAGGAAAAGTTAGCAAAAGTATTCCAATCTGGTAGGGGATAACAAGAAATAGGAGTTAATATTTTCAAAAAGTAGCACCAGGTAGCAGTACTCTCAATATTCTACTTAGTCAGTGAGCAGTGCAACCGATCAATGAGTGTGTTAAAATGGCTACCGTACTGGAAGAATGTAACTATTCTTGCCTAACTTTTAAAAAAAAATCCCAAAGATGATTGCCTGACATTACACGGTGAAGTACTGTTAATTGTTCTCCATTCTACTAACTAATAACTTTCACTATTATAGTGTGAAGTCATGGAATGACAGGCCTAGTTCTAGTGAATGAGGAGATAGCAGTAAGATGTACCGGTACCATCCCATGAGTACATTGAGTAGCATAATAAATATAATAAACAAAACATGAGAAAGTGTTCCGCTTGAGAAAAATAACGAAATTATGAAAATACTTTAAAGTTCGGAATTAATAAATGGACAAGGGTAAATCAGTGCTGTAAAACAAAGTTTCTTAGAAGAAAGAAAGAAAAACTTTCAGTCAGTAATATTTTACCCTTTGTTTACAATTAGTTAGCAATAATAATTATTAACACAGTGATCACAGTTATCTGAAAAGTAAATTAGTATTTAGAAATTGTGCACTGAAAGCAACGAATGCACTCCTGACATCTTGTGTTTGACGGTGTGCAATGTAAATGGACTCCCTTTGCTCACTAGTTGCTTCAGTACGTCGCTAAGGTTGTAGGTTCGAACCACACCCAGGGCATGGGTATTTGTGTGTGCTATTAACTTAGTTCTAAGGTTATGATAGTTGTCACAGAGAACCAAGGAATATCAGTTAATCAGTGAAAATATCTAAAATATGCAGTCTAGTCGGTAAAGCATCGGCCTGTCGAGTGCGAAACCGGGGTTTGAATCTCGTTAAGGTTTTTCTTGCTTTTCTTTCACAGAATATCGTGAAACTGATAGTTATTATTATTTATTTATTTTGTACTTGTTTCGACATTTATAACATTTTAACGTACCATGCTTTTTATCTTACATATTTTCTGAAAAGAAACCTTACCTCTATTCTACTTTTATACACATGGAGTGCCACGAGAGCGAGCGAAGGTGGGTTAGTTAAGGTCAGGTTAGATGTTTATTGTTGTTATGTAAAACAATTAGACTCAGATGCCGTACATTTTTTGTTTCAACTACTTTCGGCTGGTGGCCATGTTGTTTCCAGTGTATTTTTCCTAAGCATGAAAAACTGGTAGCACTATCAGCATTTCAACACATGTCTTCATAGAAGATCTTTGAATTTCGTATTAAGCATGGCCAAAGTTTTTTTAAAAGACGAGCATAATATTGTTATAAGTCTCTCATCATACATTTTAAAATTTGATTTTGTGGTATCTAACATTTATGGTTCAAAGTCTGTGTAATATGTGCGGTACTCTATCACAAGCACGAGACCAAATTGAAACAGGGTCACTTTCGCCGACCCGGTCTGACCCGAACGTAGGTGACCCGCCAACCCGGTCAGAAGCTTGACTCGATTAACAAATTTCAACACTGATATAGATCAGTAACAGTTTTATTAAAGATTCGAAACGAACAAAGTCTGAACGTCAAAACGTGAGTTTCCCATCTTGCTGGAAGAATCAAGAAGACTTTATTATTATTTAAAACACGAGTATCATGTTTCTGAACTAAAGAAAATCTGTAAATAGAAAAGCTCGTAGTTCAAAACACGAAGTCTGAAATCAACATACATTTTATCTTAAAACCTCTCTCTCTAGTTATTGCAGGTAAATGCCACAGGTAAAAAGTAGATCCTTGACTCCTTACCAACACATTTTTCATGTAACCAAATGCTGCACTTTCTACATGCATCCCACTTCCTTTGCCCACTTGTCAAGTCCTTCACTAACAGGACACTCTATATCGTAATCATTGATAGATTCGATATATTTTTGATATGTAGCAAAAGTGATCATCTTCTTTGCTCTCGCTGCTTGATAAATAAGTATTCTGCCTTTTCTTTTACGACGTTGCTTATTTGTCTCTTTTGAAATTTTCTTTGCACTGTTAGATGTGACAATATGATTGGCAAATAGCAAAAATGTTGCGCGGTATCCACTTCCTTTCAATTTTGTTCTCTGTTCCACTAAACTAATGGACGTTATTCAAGTTCTACAATCCATCATGTTTAAAATTGGGGGATTGGTATTCAAATTTTGTCCAAATGAAAATTTGGATCCATCAGGTGGGAGAAATTAGGACTCCCTTGACACTGTAAGATGTGATTCTCTCCACGCCTAAGCACATCTCTTTCCCGCCAAAGTAACACTGTATGTTATAGCTCAAATGCCAATAACTAAGCATGCTTATCGTTACCACTTTAAACCTTACAGTTTGCTGAAGCTTTTATGTAATTTGGGAACTACAGCAAAACTTCCACAAAGGAAAGAAAAATACAATTGCCCACGACACACACAGTCCACGCTCTTCAATACCTTAGAGGAGGGTTTCTCAACGTGGGGGTGGCGGGTTGTCTGCAAGAGGGTTGTGAGGAGAGGTGAAAAATACATTTCAGTTTTCCGGTAATATAATTAGGATATTTATTATCAAATGCAGTACATCAACTGCCATGTTTTTAAATGAAAAGCAAATGTTACACAAAATTAAAAAATACGAAAAGAATTAGAACGTTACGAAAAATTGCACATGTTTACTGGGTTAGCGCGAAATCTGAGCCTCTTTTGATTTAACCAGTTTAGAACTGCACAGTTCAATTTTCGTCATACACATTATCAAGTCATTTTCAGTTCTACGTTAAACTTTAGGAGCCCATCCTTTTCATAGATATCACAGTTTTAATATACACACTCTTTAATAATTTTGTGAAAATTAAAAACAGGCCTGTATAAACGAAGGGTTTCAAGATATTTCGATGAAAATTTTTACCATTGGTCACAAAACTCTGGCGCTTTAACAGTGAAAATAATTTTCCAAAACTCTATTTCAACTGCCGTTTTGGGGATTCAGATTTAAAAGTAAACCTCACTTATATGTGAAAATCAATGTTAATTCAGAGGAGCACGTTTCCTTGTCTAAATTTATAATTTACCAAGAAAGTTAAGTCAGACGGTGATTTTTGTTTATAAAATAATGCAGCTCCAGATCGAGAGATGATTCCCCTAAATTAACATTGTGTTTTCTCATAAGCGAGATCCCAAACGGGGAATTAAAATTTAATTTAGGTAAATCATTTCCACTGAGTTAAAACGTCAGGATTTTTTAAACAACTGTAGAAAATTTAATGAAAATATCTTGAAAACTTTCGTGTTTACAGGTCTGTTTCTCAGTTACACAAATTAGTATATACAGTATACAGGACCACCCCCCGTTGACCTAGTCATTAGCGTGTCTGACTACGGATGGAGAAGTCCCGGATTCAATTCCCTGCGCCGCGAAGAATATTTTCCAAGGCGTGTGGTTCTGGAACTGTGCCCACCCAGCATCAAGCAATTGAGGAGCTGCTATGAATAAAAGACAGTGGCGATCACAGTGAGAACTTAGGCTCACCTCTCTTAACCCGTCTGGTCAGCGTGGTAGCAGTAGACCAATCTCATCCCTCCGGAGAGAGGTCTCATCCAGTAGTGGATTGAATACGATTGTGATGTGTGAGAGTGTGTGTGTGTATGTGAGAAAGAGAGAGTGTTGAATCCTTGAGGAGTCAATTTCATACAATGTGGAACTAAGCCGCTTATTATAAAGAAGAACATTACCTTTGGGGTCGCCGACCGGAAGACATGGGGCCGTGGCATGAAAAGGTTTAGAAACGCTGCCTTAGAATTTACTGTTCGTGTGTTACTTCGAACGTGACGATCGAATGCAATAGTTACCAACTCATTATACTAGTTGAGAGATCTAGGTGGGCGAAAGTTTGCTACTAGGCGAGCTTTGGTTACTTTCCTCTATATTCTGTGACCAAAAATTCAATCTTTGAACCCACCTGAGTCAATGGACTAGTGATGTACATGCTTTTAAAATGGTCCTCGTACATTATTAATATACGTATTATTCATATTTGATCTATGTTTAACGAAAGAAAGAATATGATTTTGAAGTCTTATTTATTTACTCATTTATTTATTTTTGCACTTTTATCTTATAGGTCATCGCTTGGCTCTTCCTTCTGACAGTTAGTATTGAAGCTCAAGACGTAAAAGAATCAGCCAAAGAAAAGAGAGGTATACCTGGATACGCAGGAGCTCCTTTCCTTTATGGGTCATTGCCCGTAACCCAACCATATGGCCTTCCCTATGGACACGTTCATGGTTTAACCCACGGAGTACCCTTTGGACTTGGCTATAATTATAATCACGCTGCTTTGGGATACCGGCATCTCGCACTTCCGGGTTATGGAGTGGCTCAAGGAACTGGCGTTGGCTACAATGGCTATGCCCCGTACAATCCTCATGGCGGATTGGTAGGTTATGGCGGAGCACTACCATATGGTCTTGCATATCCTCCTGTTTTTACCACTGCACAAGCTGCTATTCCTGTAGTTAAGACAATTACTATTGCTAAACCGGTGGCCATTGCAACCCCAATAGCAGTTGTTGCCCCTACACCTGTTGTACCAGCGCCACCCCCACCCCCGCCTCCTCCACCTTCACTACCGCCACAGAAGCCTCCGATGAAAGTTGGGTATCCACCATCTTCTTATGCTCACAACCCAAGTTACGGAACAGGGTACGCTCCTAGTGGTCCCCCGCCGACATCAACTGCTCATCATCTTGGACAAATACCTCCCAGTCAACACCAGGGTCACGGTACGCTTGGACCATCTCCCAGAGCATCAACTGGACACGGGAATAGTGGCAGTAATTCTAGTGGACAACCTGGTCATTCAGCGCCAAGTGGACATGCATTTACATCAGGTGGTCATGGTGGCTTCAATGGATGACAAACTAGTGATTTTTTTGGTGAATTACTTCATAGGTAAGTGTTAATAGAATAATGCATGTAAACAATGCGTATTGTGAAAGCATTTAGCAGTGAGGAAGATAGGAATTAACAGAAAGAAATCAAAGGAACTAAACAATACATGTAAATCTTGCATCCTGATGTTTCAACCAAAAATTCGTTCTGCATATCTTCTCTAATTTAAGAGGAAACACATATTAATATCCTGTTTAATTCAGTTTTTGAAAGAAGTACAGTGTTTATTAGTGCAAATTCACACTATTAATCTGAAATGTAAATTATTACCCTGAGTTATGTCTTCGTTGGTTTTGTAAAATATATGCTCGTCACCTACTAAACAATGCCTTGGAACAATACAACGTGTTTTTCACGTTGCTGCATAGTTTCATTATGAAAAAATATAACACATTGATGAGATTAAAACTGGAAGTGGTGTAAAAAAAAGAAACACTTTTTGAAGAATGATCTAAGAAGAAGAATTAAAAAGAAAAAGTGGCAAAGTGAAAAGAAAATGCAAACGGATAATTTCAGTCTTATTCTACCAGGGATTTACTGTCAGATTTAAATGTCATTTGGGAGATGAATGGCGATCGGTCTGGTACAAACATGTCCCAAGAGCTTTGTATTGATGACGTAGTTATGGCGAGTTTTCAAAATGTGATTTTTGATCAACCATTCCTCTTGTTTTCGACATATTTCGAGCCTTAATAAATATCGAACTTTGTAATACCGCGCGAGAGTGGGCGAATTTTGATTTTATGAACATCCCAGAAAAAAAAGTTTGAAAATTTGAAATTTAATTTTGAAAATGTATCACACTTTAATTGTCACTATTTTTTTTAAATATGTGATGCGTCAACCTTTAATAAACTTCCACCAAAGTTAAAAAGAAGAGTTTCATTGTTTTAATGACGCCATTTTTCTAAATTGGGGGTCAAAACTTTTGACATCCGCATATTAAGGCCTACCTAAATACGTTTATAAAACCGATGCCAGTTGAGCTGGACAAAATATGGTTTAATAGAAACATACAATCTTTTCGTGTGTCAACTGGGGGGTCGCCATCTTTAATTTAACTTAAAAAAGGGCTGAAGTCATGCGATATAAGAAATAAAACTAGAATTTTAATTGTCTTAATTGCAATCTTTAATTGTCTGAAACTTAAATTTAATCAATGAAAATTATGAAGAAATAAATTTAAACCATTTCCCTCTGTTTCTAGATGTAAGAAGTTGTCTAGACAGGAATTCTTCCAGGATTATCAGCTTGGGGGAGGGGTGCAAAGTCAAAATTGCGGGACGTAAGTAGATTTTGCAAGATTTCTGTTTATTTCAAGCCGTAAAAATTTTGAAGTTGGGGCTGTGTGCTCGAGAATTTCGGCAGTGAAACTCCAATTAGGAGAGTCTGGAAAAACCTCTGGGCTAGATTATTTCCTTCATAACTTTTCACAAGTTCAAATAGGTTTAAAACAATTATAAAATTGCGTACCTCGTAAAATTCTACTCTAATTTCATACACCTGATGACCACATTCACCTATAAAAATACTGGGTTGAAATCAAGAGGTGCCCCTAAAGTGGCTGCCATATACAAGGATCTAGTTTTCTCCTTGGCGTAGCATGTTTCTATTAGGCCTAATTTTGCGCTGCGTTACTCACATCGAATTTATAAAGGCGATAAACGTCTTTTAACTTACTTAAAACTTACCAAAGGTTTTCCACCCAATTATTTTATTTTAAAAAATGTCACTACATCAAAAAATTCCTTTTTAATTTCTGTTCGATTCTCATAAGAGATTGATGCACCACATAGCCAGAAATTGAGTCAAATTAAATGTTCGGAATATTTTCAGAATTGAATTTCAGATTATGAAACTTGAAATTATTTATTTTTTTAAAAAAATTCGAAATTCATTCACCCTCTTTTGGAACACTCAATAATTCCCTTTCAAATGAGAACTTGGAAGTTTTTCTAACTTTATTCTTTCAAGAAATATGCCGAAAAGAAGATGGTCGTGTCATCGAGGTCCACAATTTTAAAATATCGACATAACTTAGCGAACAAGCTTTTCGAAAAGGACACAGGGAGAGCAAATTTCAAACCGATTAATACCCGATCACCAAGCGTCATCAAAATTAATAAAAAAACATTGACCTCATGATAGACAGACTTAGCTCGCTTCCCCATTTCTGTCTGCGCTAAAACTAATTGGTTTTTGGACAGGAGCACGTGGTTTTAAATTCATCCGCTAGACATGAGTTCTATGCCAGAGCTACCTAGCGGATTAATTCAAAATCACGTGCTCCTGTCCAAAAACCCATTAGTTTTAGCGCGGACAGAAATGGGGAAGCGTGCTAAGTCTATCCATTATGAGATTTATGATTATGAGATCTATGATAGAACTAAGGTTAACTCGTATTTTAATTGGAGTGGAATTTTCCAGCGTAAGTTTTTCAAGTTCAAACTAAATTTTGATAAAGTAGATGTTAGAATTTTGAATGTAGTTTCTAAGACCTGTCGGTAACTTTGACTCAAGCCGAATAGATGATAATAGGAGAATTTGTGAAATGAAGAAATTTGAAGGAAACGGGGAAATCCCCCCCAAAAGAAACCACGCACACGGTGTTTGTCTCCCACACAACTCACAAGTTATGAGCAGGGATCGAACCGAGTACCCCAAGCACCAGAGGTGAGCGCTCTACCATGAGCCGCAGCGGCCCACCGGTAGATGTTAGAGATCAAAAGATTCACATTGTTTTCGCTTTTAATAAATTAATATTGAATGGTTATTATTACAGGCAATTAATGATAAAAGAAATGAACGATTCCTACGCATGTGACGCTGCACCTACATTATCGATATGTTTTTGATACTGGAGATTCTGTGACTATTAAAATTTTAACTTGATAGGTGCATATTTCAACACTCCGTCCATCTTTGTGATGGATATTTTTCTTTCATAAGACTTAGTTATATTATTCACGGTCATTGTACGGATGGCTGTTTCAGGATATAACCTACTAGTTACAAAACTTATATGCATATTGTCGTATAGTCGGTTGCATGGCAAATTTTCTTATTCCTTAAGAGATGCAACGCCAAGTGTATCTCTGTATGACTAAGGAGTAAGAGAGAGAGAGCTCTGCTCTGCTTTTGTATCTGTAGCTTGCCAGGTTATTTTAACTAATGTAAGGAGAAAATGACATACTAAGAGATATACTTCTGTTCCAACATACAATTGCTTGATTGTTTAACCTTGTCTTGTTTCGCCTACAGGGCGACCAGCAATATTTTTCCCTCAGAATTCCTAAGTTATCGAAATTGCAGGCGAAACAGGAATTCCTGTTTGCTTACTGTCAACACGAAGGGAAATTTTGAGCTATGGGAATTTTTTCTTGTGAACTTCCATATTGCAGGCATAGAGCATAGAGAAACTACATTTTGTACATTTATTTCATGAAGTCATTAAGCAATCACAACAGCTCTCATTATTCACCAAATACTGACAATTTTTAGATCTTGGTCAAAGGTGCCAAAAGACCTTATATAAAAAAAAATCATACTAATAATTTGGAGTCTTTGAAATTGTATTTTTAATATTAGTCGACTATCTTGATTGACAGCTTGAAGCGAGAAGAAGGGTAAAGAAGAAACAGATTCTTAATTTTAATTGTTAAATGCCAGTGATTAAGTCAGTTATAAGGTCATTTTACCTGATTCGAGGATTCCGGTTTCGGCTACTGACGAGATGAAGGAAAAAAACTTTGACATGTGTTCTTAG
Source organism: Lepisma saccharinum (assembly GCA_022664845.1). Taxonomy (NCBI): domain Eukaryota; kingdom Metazoa; phylum Arthropoda; class Insecta; order Zygentoma; family Lepismatidae; genus Lepisma; species Lepisma saccharinum. Next base: position 40,366 of record JAGDQP010007132.1, read on the forward strand.
GTGAAATGGCAGAATGATCATTTCATTCCTGTGCTATCAATTAAGAAAGCAATGAGCGTCGAGCTCTTAAGGACATTGAGAATTAAGGATAAACACGTCTTGCTTTGTATCCGAGTGTACATGTCGAAAAAGACTTCTCAGAATCATGTTCGTTAATTCAGTATAAATAATCTTCGTATTCTAACAGCTGATCGCCATGTTTGGTGTCAACGAAGTTCGTTATATCTCTGACTGTTTCCACAAAACTTACATTAACTTGTAATTGAGTGTCTACAACATTTATAAAAAACACAAACATGGTGGCCTTATATCTTACTTAATCACTAAGAATCTGTTTCTTCTTTACCCTTCTTCTCGCTTCAAACTGTCAATGAAGATTCTCAGTTAATATTAGAAATACAATTTCAAAGGCACGAAATTATTAGTTTGATTTTTTTTAATCAACACCTTTTGGCATCTTTAGCTCAGGTCTAAAAAATATTAATATTTGGGGAATAATGAGAGATGTGTTGATTGCAAAATGACTTGATGAACTAAATGTGCAGAATGTAGTTTATCGATGCTCTATGCCTGAAATATGGAAGTTCACAAGAAAAAAATCCCACAGTTCAAAACATTTCCCTTCGTGTTGACTAGGCGAAACAGGGATTCCTGTTTCGCCTACAATTTTGATAACTTAGGAATTCTGATAAATATTGCTGGGAAATCCAGTAGGCGAAACAGGAAGGAAGCCAATTAAAAACATTGTACAGTACGTCGTATCTAGATTTAAGTAGTTATCATTGCTACATTTGAAAAAAAAAATCTAGCTACCGTAACTTCATAACGAAGGTCACTGAATTCGTATTGGCGATGAGGGATGTTGGACACGATTACGAGTTCTGCTGAAGCTTCATATATCATAAAACATCCCAAGAATATTCCGTTTGGATCCCCCAATGTGAATGATGTCTACAGACATTTGGGATCAAATAAGGATATTTTCAAAATATGCATGGAAAATGATTCAATAGAGAACTGTCTTCTGACTATAGAACATTCACTTCAAGTCGCTGATGACTTTCTTGTAAAAGTGGTAATTTATTGAATCATCACATTTCACTTTACACTTCGTTTGTAGCACTTCTTCTCCGAAACGTCTCATACGTTCTCGACCAAATTTTGCACAGTAGTCATGACCATCACTGAGATCATTAAGATACTTACCTTCATGAACTATCGCACAGAATAATTAAGCGCATAATAGTGGTCGTTAGATGGCAGGCAAAACAACATTCAAAAAATTGTCCTCACAACCCTACACAAAAATGAAAGCAAGGCAGCTCATTATACTACAAAATATTCTATTTATGTTTGTTACCGAAAGTTTCAGATGACGCGTTGCTTTTGTATTTGAACGTCAAGTTTAATTAGGATGTAATGTCGTCTAGTTGCATTATGTTTGCTTTCAGTTAAGAAAAATTGGATGCTAGTCTCACGTTATTTTGTGCATCCTGTAAAAAGACAGGACATAGAACGGCCAGCGCTATCTGCCCTCTTCGTCCTAAAAAAAACCATTCAAGAACCTGTCAAAAAGATTTTTAGATCTCCAGATTTCAACATGAACAAAAAATCTCCAACTATTCCAAACAATCAAAATCCAAAAGCACCAGTTAACCAAGAGGAAGTTCAAATAATAGTTAAGGATGCAATAGAAGAATATTCATTACAAATAGCCAAATGGGTCACAACAATTCTCTCATTAACAATACCTGACAACTTAAATAATCAGTTTCACACTGCTGTAAATCAGGCTTCAGAGGAAATGATGAAATGTTGTTTTAACATACTGATATCTGTGGACGGACACATTTTTGTTGGCAAAGAACCATTCACAAAAAATAAAAAACAAAATTCTAATGAATTGTCAAAGAAAGACATCCATATATCAAAAATAGCAAATTTCAAATATAGAGTACTCACAGAGGAACGAACGTAAATTCTTACTTCAACTTTATCATTACAAAACATGAATATTGCTACATAAGCTTCCATGGATGCGTGTGCAACACTACTCATATGATGTGAAATATTAATGCAAAGAAGTGCCCAAAGAAGAAGAAGAAGAAGTCCTGTGTAAGTTCAACTGCGTGATTCCTGATCCACATCCTAAATTCTAACCAAAGTTACAAGAACCTATAATTTTAACCTTACTAACAAAAAGCTATTTGCCTTTGCAGGGGCATTTCTATTTCTAATTTCAAATTCAAGACTAAATTGATTTCTTTGATTGTTTGTGGGGTGGGTGTCTGGTGTCCGGGTTATGAGTTCGATTCGCGATATCTCAAACAAGCTTTTAAAAATCTAATTAAATAATAAAAAATTCCAAGGACGAAAGTGGCCTTAGTGGCCAGAAGTCCAGCTACGGTGGCCCTGCGAGCCCTTAGCATTTACTTTAGCGGCACGTTAGCTTTACGCACTCGCGAATGACTTTCACTCCAAATTTTGGAATAGATTGATTCCTAAGTTGTATTGAAGGCACAGGTTCTGATATGTGCAATTGAACATGTTATTAAAGAATCAACCATATCTATTGAAAGTGCCCGTTTCTTTAACAAGAGGTTGAATAGTCACTCAGAGAACAGGTTCTCCGATATTTTTTGGTACGTCTCTAAGAATAAAAAAGTATATTCCACATTAAAATTTCCAGTATAAACCTAGAATATTCCTTAAAGGGTAAAGTAATCCATCAAGGTATCAAAACTTGGTTAATTAAGTGCCGATTATTTTCCATGTAAATATGTTCATATCTCTCAAAATATGCACAATATTGAAAAACGTTTAATCAATACATGTATTTCAGTCTTTCAGATCGGTGATGAGTGATCCAAATTGGATACGAATTGAAGCCAAAGATACGACTCTGCTGTGAGTTAATGAAAGTTAGATTAAGACAAATTGGATATTTGCACTTCAAATTTTATCTTCCGAAACATTTCGGATAATAGGTCTACCATCAGACCATTCATTTGTAAGAGAAGTTTATCTTCCACTTCAGTTTGAACTATATAATGTTTTTCTTCTGTAAAATAAAATTTTGAAAGAATCGCAAGGATTTATATTTTTATTGCCTCATAATGTGTTTCTAGTGCAATAGTTCCTTAATAATGGAAAAGTCAGAGATGGTTGTCTTTTCAAATAACTTTCATACTTAAAAGATACAATTTCATTATAAATTGTAAACACTGATATTGTTAATATTACACATTTAAAGTAACAAAAACAAAGCACGTTATTTTATCCACATTAAGGCTCAATCGGAGCGGGGTTTCCCGCCTTTCTCGTTATGCGTCAATTATTCTAAATTCATTGCAGGTAAACAAAATTTAACTTTCACGTCCGAAAGTTCGTTTCGTACTTCAATAACGAATTCAATTAGTTTTAAGGAATTACTTAACATTTCCTTAAAACTAATTATACCCGTTATTGAAGGACGAAACGAACTTTCGGACGTGAAAGTTAAATTTTGCTTACCTGTAATGAATTTTAAATAATTGACGCAAAACGAAAAAGGCGGGAAAACCCACTGCAATTGAACCTTAATGCTAGTGTTATTTCTGTTTCGGATTTTTGTTTACTTAAACATCCATGTTTAAAACAACAGCAGTGCGTGAGAGAAATGAGAAAATGTCTAAATTACTTATTTAATTTGAAATGTAAAATATTTTGTAACCACAGATAACAAGTGGATATTGATTAACTGACCTTGTATTGTCAACACTTTTAGATGTATTCTTTACGTATCAAATCTATTCTATCTATCTGTTTGCCAAAAATGTGTAATAACTGGCCAATTTAAATTATCATCAGATTTTCGTGAAAATTGAAGCATATGGACGAGAAGTTAATTATAGAACACAGAGACGTCGTCTTTTAGGATAAATGTGTATGTATCTTCTTCGGGCTTTCCCAAGTTTTTGAAACTCGGCAATAGGTGTCAGTCCGCGGACTTCAAATTGTGTAATTGGTTCAGCGCTCTGTATAATCTTGAAATACATGCGGCTGAATCAATCATAAATATTTAACTTACTCAGAATTGTTATGAAATAAAACACAATACCCATTGAGACATCTATCTGTGACTTTTGCAAGCTCGTGCAAGGTAGGAAAAAAATAGACGTATCCATCGATAGAGTATTATATCATGTACGGTATTGAAATCGTGTAAGTATTTCACGATTATATTGAAATTATATTGTGTATCGATTGCGGACTAATACTGAGTTGTGACACTTCCTGTTTTGTTACATGCACATCTAATAATAATTTATGGATAACGAAATACCCAAAGATTGATCCATTAACAGTACCTTATTCGTTAGTCTCACTTACGTAGTCACTCTATTATATATTTGGGTAGGCTGTTGTCCAAAATATTTTGTACAATACACTTGAAAACAACACCCTAACAAATACGCTGCATTCTTCTATAGCTTACATCGGACTAAAATACACCGTTTTACATATACAGAAATCAATAGAAAAATAAGACTATAATAGAAGATTTTGGTTTGGTTGCAAGTATAATTTAATGTAGTTCTTCTTTAAAATACAAAAAAATATTAATACATTTTAAATATAAGCATATTTAATGCTTATAATACAATTTATTGCGATTTAATCCACTATCTGTATTTTACTGTTTTATCGTTGCTACCTTACCTTTCGATGAATAAATTACGAGGCGCTCGGAAAAAAATACGGAATAATATAAAAAATACAGGACAAATCGGAAATAACCTAAAATGAAAGTAACTAGTTAGGCCCTGCACTACTATGTATCAAATTACTCTGAAGTGCCAAAAGTCATGGGATACCTACCTAATAACGTGTGGAACCCCTCGAGCACAGTGAAGTGCTCGACGTAGCAGAGACACGACAAGTCGTTGGTAGTCCGCTGGAGGGACGTACAGCCATGTAATTTCGATTGTCGTCCACGATTTGGTGATTGTTGCAGCTGGAAGATAGTGGGCACGAATACCTCGTTCGATGATATCTCACATGTGCTCGATAGGGTTCATGTACGGCCATCTAGGAGGCCATATCATACGTTGGAATTTGTCAGAATGTTCTGAAAAATCTCATTGTTGGAAGTGTACACGAAGTCCATAAAGGACTCGAGATTGTCACCAAGCAGCTGAACATAGCGCTGACCGGTCAATGTCCGATTCAAGCGGACCAGAGGACCCAAACCATCCCAGGTAAACACGCTTCACACCAGGGTGGAGCCACCACCAGCTTGCACAGTGCTTTGTTGACAACTTGGATTCATGGCTTCATGTGGTCTGCGCCACACCCAGACCGCACCTTTCCTGCGTACCAATTGGAAACGTGACTCACCTGACCACGCTACACGTTGCCAGTCCTCTAAGGGCCAATCCACATCTTCCTGAGCCTATTTGAGTCGCCACCGATTAGTAGTGGCACACAGGTCGGTCTTCAGCTTAGATACCTCATGGAAACCTAATTGCGCTACACTGACCTCTGCGACACGTCCCTGGGACGTCTTGTTTTGATTCCTGATGTCATATCATGCACAGTTGGTTATTTGTTTACCCGGGCGAATCTGCCTAGACGTCGCCGCTCGAGGTCATTCAGCACCCGTGAGCGGCCATTGTGTTGTCCCTGATGGATCCTAATGCCTCGAATGCAATATTCACGATCCAACCTTGGCACTGTGGAGCGACTAAATTTCAATGTCCGGACGACTTAAGGAATCGTATTCCCCATTCATCTAACACCAATTAACACCTGGCGCTTAAATGCTGATAATTCAATTCGGGTTACCATCACCAGGGTACACGACGTTTCACTGCACTCACAGAAGTCCAACTGACAGCACTACAACTGTTTCGTGCCGTTCGAACAGTTTGCCGCGATGTTACCGCACCGTCAACTTGTTCCCTCCCGTGTTCCCATGACTTTTGACACTTCAGTGTAAGACCTCCATAATAACTCTTCTCTCCGACTAGCGGGCGGAGAAATGGATATTTCAATTTTGTACTCACACATGGGCGGATTTAGCAGATACCATTTGGGGTGGGGGGCAATACAATTTATTACATAGATAACAAATTTCAAAGCTATTGTTTAGAATGAAACAGTTATAAAGTCATTCTGAAATGACTGGGGGGGCAATGACCCCCCATGTCCCCCATAAATCCATCCATGTAGTCACAGTTGGCGTTAATTACAGTTGGAAAAAGAGTCTAACACGATTTATTATTTCAAATTATTAATATGTTGGAACTATGCAAGTGAATTAACTAATCATAATACGGGACAATCACTAACAAAAAGGGGACGCGCAATTTTTACCTAAAATACGGAATATCTCGTATTATACAGGACAGGTGGCAACTCTAATACCAATTGTTTCAAACAAGTAAAATTTAATGAAGATGTTGATGATCAGTGTTTTCTCACATGCAAGTTTTTCATCCAAAAAATACCTGGTGAAGGTAAACAAATAGTGGTTTGCCTTCCATCGGGCATCCAAAGTAGTTTCAAGTGGACTCCGAACACTTGTATCTCTACTCAGTATTAAACAGGGAACCCATTTCATTATAAAATTAGTTGTACCACTCATCCACTGGAGACGAGGTGAAATAGATATTTTAAATAAACAATGGCCCAAGAAAATACATGTTAAAACTTTTGTTAAAATTTTATAACATAATGCTGATGTTATGCATATATGCAGATAAACTTTTGAATCTAAGTTTTTTTTTTCTTTACTAGTGGAGAATCAAAGCTACGATATCGTGGAACTGCGAAATAAATAGATAAAATTTTGCCAAGAACTCATCCGAATCTTCACCAAAATTATTAACCATAGATTTCTTTGCATCATATACAGAATGTAGACAAGTGGGTTGATCCTGTTCCTAAACAGTACTGCCATTACTAAAAGGCATCGTCGAAAAAAAATCACTTTCTTCTCCTGTTATGGTTTTGTGAAAGAAAAAGTAAACCTATTTTTATGGGGACAACTATATACACTCTCTTCCTTCAGAGGAAGTAGAATATACGAGTGTGTGTATCTTATTCTGCTACAGGTCCGCCCACTTAGCCAAATCTGTTTGGGAAATTCCTCTTGGTCACTTGATAGACAGGAAATAAGAAAGAACACAGATGTATGTAAAAACAATGTAATTTATCATACAGTATACCACAGTATTGTGTTTAATTTCTCTTATAAATATACAGGGCGTATAAAAAATTTAGTCACAAATTGAAGGCTGAAATCCTCAAATCTAACTTGAAGAACGCAGCTCAGAAGAGATTTGCATTGTATATTGATAATGAAATTTCTACACGGGAAAATTATTCTATTATTATTTGCAGTTTAATGGTAAAAATCTTGCTAAAAATAAGTCGAGCTAATTTCTGGAAGAACCACTCTAATCAATTTATCTATGTTTTTCATCTAGCTACAGTAGACGCTCTTTAATCCGGCATTCTTCAGTTCGGCACATTCTGTAATCCGGCTTCGATCGAGTCGCTCGCGTTCGGATTTTTTTTTTCGGCTGGATTCGGGCACTTATTGACACTCATATGTATTGTTTTTCTTCCCATAGAGCAGCTTATTAAATTCTTTTAAATATCATTGTACTGTACTGTACTGTATTATTTTTTCTTTGGCATTATCGGTTAAAACTGTATTGAAGTTCGCTAATCCGGCATAGCTGTGGTCACGAACATACCGAATTAAAGAGCACCTACTGTGTATCAAGTAATAGCGTAAATTATAACATTACTTGCAAATTTTCAATTCAAATCTTGTAACGGTTCTAATTGTGTTTTATTGCAAACCAATCATTGAAACCTTAAAATAATTGCATAATTTGAGAGAAAGAAAGAATTTTAATAATATGTAACTTGGCATATGTAATTATTTAAGAAGTTTTTTTTCACCAGATCACAAAGAATGAGAAGCACGCTGTATTTTATGACAAAGCTTGCAACAGCTTTCTTCCTACTGTATGACGAATTCTGCACGACATTTATACCGTAAAATGGAGTAAAATATTACCTCGTTTCTGAATTAGCAGTTTGTAAGAAAAGTTTCCAATTCGATTTCTCGAAACGCATTAACTGAAATTCGAACATAATAAATAATGTTTTGGAATAGAGGTTCATAAAACTTGTCAAGTGACATGTAACTTGACCCATGTGGTCATTTGAGAAGAATGATGAAAATTTTGTCACTTTTAGTGACAGAGGATGGCGGAGAATCTTTACGATGGTGGGTCTCCCTCAAAATTAAAATTTATGTTATTTCATTTACGCATAGACCTTCTGTATGGTAATTATTGAAACTTCACATATAAAAATAATAATAAAAACTTTTAAAAACACGCTTTTCTTAAAAAAAAAAACAAGATAAACAATTCGTACTAAAAATATAAAAAAAATGGTTTCAAAGAAATTACTTTTAAAATATTCAATTTATGCATGACTAAAAAGAAAAAAAGGGTTGCGCTCTCATGTATAATCACTTTAAAAATGCTTCAATTGGCACGCTATTTGCTTTTCTTCTTAGTCATCAATAAATTGAATATTTTAAAAGTAATTTTCTTGAAAACAAAATATTTTTTTCTTTTCAGTACGAATTGTTTTACTTTGTTTTGTTTTTTAAAGAAAAGCATCCTTTTAAAACGTTTTTTACTATTTTTTCGAATTATTTCGGCGTTCGGATACTTTTTTTTTATTACCCTACATACTGTAAGCTGATGTTTTGTAACTCAAATTTTAATGTGTTCTGCTACCAGTTGAAACGCAACATCTTGTCGAGCTAGTATTTATTTCAGGATAAAGAAGTTCATATTTTAAAAAGAAACTAAAATTATATTTTCAAAATACATAAATATATAAAAGTAACAATGGAATATTGTATTGTCATCCAACTAACGTCGCTGTGCAAAATTTCATCATTATATGACATCGGAAAAGTAGTTAAATTAAGGTTGCAAGATTTAAGGACACGATGAACCATTGTGGGTTAAAGAAAAGTATATAAAAATAGGTCATTATCAATTTTTATTTCGTGAGATTAAGAAACCTCACACTTTTCACAAATGCTTATATTGACTACCTATTTGCTCTGGGGGAAGTTTGATTCTGCTCCTAAGGGAAATCCTTTATAAATTAAGATTTTGTAAAGTAATCAATTTTCAATAATGAATACACGGAAAGAACATCAATTATAAACATCAAAGAAAATCTTTTCCAGAGTTTCACTTAAGGTTTGAAACTACAGAAGTAAATTATTCAGCAGAAGGTCGCTAAATTAAACCTCTCAACTAAGCAACGGTTTCTATATTCTTTTAAGTTTTTTTTACAATTTTTACTTTTCTCCTTTGTATTTTATTAAAAGCTAAATTAACCTTCTTCACTAAGCATATACAAATAACCGGACAAGTGAAATATTTTAATATGCATAGGTTGCCATCTATTGAAAAAATTTAAATTCTATACAATTAACTATAAAGACTGTTGTTAGAATCGACAAAATGAACGAATTCAACTAATTATTTCCATTTTCGAATTCATATACTATTATTTCGAACTAGTAATATTCACTAACCTGTAAGCAAGATAGTTTTGGAATATAATGTCACAATAGTGATCAGCTTAGGGACTCGAAAATTGTCAGGCATCCACATTGAATCGAGCTTTTCTTTCTGACTTTTCCTTTCAGCAACGAAACATTACACATACCCCCCCCCATATAGGCCTAGTCGGTAGCGCCCTCGACTTCAGTGCGAGCGGTCTCGGGTTCGATTTCCGGTGGGGCTCAACATTTCGGCGTTGACGAACAAGTAAACCTATCGATGCTTTAAACTGGATTTTTTGACCAAACTTGGTAGAGGAGTATGGTATATCAGGAAACCACCAGAAAACATGATTAAAAGTGCTTTCATCCATAAAGGCGTGGGCAGTGGCGAAAAGTTTGATTCATAAGTATAAGCAGGGAAAAGGTGGGCAAAGTGGCTATTTGCTCCCAGTGCGGTGCTGCCACGAAGCGGCAAACGCCTCAACTACTCCGCTAGATCGCCAGCAGTGTCATGCTGAAGTTCGGAGTTATTCTGTTCAGCTGTTGAGAAATTATTCTAACTTTTCATGTTTTTTCAACCTTCTGATGTAAGGTAAGCGTATTGCAATAATTATTGTAATGAAATACAAGCTCCTAATACATGCGATTAGCAGTAGCTCCTTAAAACCATGTGAGATAAGCTTCCGATATATGTGTAGAAGGTAGAAGTATGGTTAGTTGTGTAACCTGTAGAGTCGCATTTACGTAATGACGTCAAAGAGAGCAAAGTGACCAGGGACGTGGGTAGTTTACCCTCAACCATGGTCACTCTGATCGACTCAGATTTGTTATGGAGAATCTACTGGACCCGATATGAGTTGATTATAGTAATGAATCGATTATATTAATATATATTGAATCTATTATATTTTATTTATAATGTATTATATTAATCGATTATATACAACTATATCGATGTAATGAGTTTTAGTTTACCTGCTATTGACAAAAAGTTATTTCAAAGAATATTGTTGCGATTTTTCCTCCACATTTACTGAATTAGAATTAGACCTATCACCAATAAACCGAAAGTCCGTACAAGACAGCGATGGAACCAAATGGAGAAGAAAATCAAACTAGAATTACAAAAAGAACAGAAGGATAAAAAGAAGAAGGAAGTAAATAAGAAAAACGTTAAGGAGGAAAACGAAGTCGCAAGTGACTGACTACTCGTGCTTTGCTTGATGACTCTGATGACAGTGACGTCAGTGATGCTGATTGCTTATTCTTTGGGGAATATTTTTCTACTTCCAGAGACAATAAAGGGTGGATCAGGTGCTTAAGCTGTCTACGTTGAGCACACGAGGCATGTGCTTTTGAAATATCGGAATTTCGAAAACATGATAATTGGTATGTCTATTATGGAATCCTGATTTCTATTGCGGGATATTCCGAACACTTTTTAAAGCTAGAATATTGGTTGAAATAACCAATCAGTGTTTTCAGGCACAAATTTGCTTCATTTGTTTGTAAGAAACAAATACTTATTTCTTTTCCGATTTGTACAAAACGTTTAACACACAAAAACAAGTGCTTAAAATTATCTTTATAGAAGCGGTATGGGTACTGATTATGCAATGTTTTCCTCAACTGCTGGTTGTATGTGTATTCAACTGGTCAACTCCTTAAACCATTTAGATCAAAAGATGTTTTATGCGTTGTTGTTTTTTACCCTCTGGCATAGCTATTAACGCCTTCTTTTGCAAGCTAATTTACGGTCATCCATTTTCAGATCCACGCCCTAATTTGTAACTCAAAACATTTGTGATGAATTCCTTTCTTTTTCAATACCAAATAACCAAAACAGATGCAAACACACCACCAACAACAATATGCTAATGAAACACACATACCTATGCGATCTACACATACACATTGATAAACCTTTGTTTCCTTTGCATAATGTAATGCATTCATACATAGAAAGCAAACGGCCGATGGTCAAATTCACAATTCTTAAAAACTTAACCTACAGAAACATTAAGGACGGAAAGCTACCAAACGCAAAAGGATTGAATACTGAATTCTTTTGAAGGCCATATTTCTTCAACAACAAAAATAGAAAGAACAAACAGGGACGTTTCTTGGAGGCACGGTTTTGTGCTTATGACGTAACACACACACATGCTTACTTATCAAAGAATGATAAACGCCTGTCTCTTTAACTAATGTTCAAGGAGTATTTTTGCGGATAACATACGAACCAGAAATCTTACTTTATGGGCCTATTATTCTCATAAATAGGGATATGGTCTTAGTGTTATGTACTGAATCCACGCAGTCATTTCTTAAATGTAGATTGATTTATGATAATATTTATTTGCTGCGAACGTATAAACATCTGGATGGAATTGTTACATCAGATCATGGAAAGATATGTTATGGTCATTTCGCTGTTAAAAATAAAAGCTTTCATTAAGAACGTTCACCATTTACTTGCCCCTTTCTTTCGCTGGCCATCAATCATTCAAATATAGTTACAAGTAAACGAATAGTACACAACATAATATACCACATTTCAATGGTTTCCCGCCTTGAAACGTTCTCTGGGAATCCGCGAACCAGACTATATTTGACATTTATTTTTACTACATATTTCCATTTAATGTAAAAAAAATAATATTACAAATTCAATCCCTATTACTATACATTTCAACTGTTTTACACCCGTATTTGTTAGTATGTATGAGTATAATTTTACTTGTGGAATGCTTACAATACAGCAGCAGTCATAACAATTTATCATTGGCTTAAGGAGTCTCCGAGATTTGAAAATTTTTGGTAATTATTGTCGTTTATTTAGTATATGATAGCATTAGTCTTGTATCAATGACTAAAGAATAAAACTAACTTCAGAGGTTAAGGTAGGATAATTAGTATCGGCATTAAGATGAAATGTAACTTTTAGTGTGTCTATAGACAGTTAATATTGTCGTACAGACAAATCAGTGATACTACCAGATCCCTGAGGAGGGTATCACCCCCAAATTTTCGAGCACCCCCCACCAAATTAGTCAAAATTCTATATAAACCGTCCAAAACTCCTCTTACACCATCCAAATTTTCACTTTTACACACCCGAAATTGAAAACCTTGGGGGAAACCCTGAGTTAAAGGTCTCGATAGTTTCTATTATTTAAGTTCGGGTAGGGATATTTGAACACTAAGCTCTCGGTGCACTTGTATCAGTGTTCCCTGCATTAAAGAAGAAGAAACAGCAGATGAGGTATGAATATTTGGCAATAGTCACTCACATTCTTGCGAGAGACTTTCATTCTGCTTTCCATTAAGCATTCTGATATCCATAATTTCCTAACTTTTATTAGTAGTTAGACAGCTTGTTCACTTTGTTACGCTATTATTAGTATGCATGGGGTGGAAATATACACATATTCAGAGCGATTTAAAAGCCATCCGTAATAATAAAACAGATAACGTCATGATGTTACCTGCAAACGGATCAGCCTCCATGAACGTAATTTTCAAATCCACCATATTGCATTCCGGTAATTCTTAAAAGGGGTCATAAACATATCAAAATCAGAACTGAAATGTTTAAAGAACGTAATGATGGAATTATTTTAAACCATATTTATTAACTTACAAGTTATTAACACTTAAGAATACAAAACTACTGTGTGTTTCATGTAGCGGAAAATAGCATTGAAAAGAGAGAGACCGGAAATCATTTTCATATCAAGCAAACAAAATTTCCGCGTTATCGGAAATTATTTTTAGCAGGACCATCGAAATTTTAAAGAAGTTTCACATACTGAAAAGGTTATATTTTTACTGGAGGTGAATCATCAAAACCGTCTTTTGTTTCGCACTATACTTGTCAACCACTGTGGCCCTCTTGCCACCCAAAAAGAAGCTGCTACCAATCTCAACTAGGTTGTTCTTCTTTCGATGATAGAAAGAGCTTGACAACATTAGGAGAATTTTCGACTATCTCAGATCAAAGTAAAGTAGACGTATTTTCAAATCTAGGCATCCTAGTTAAGAAACATTGCTCTAGCTGAACGCACATATTGAAAATTATTGTCGAACGTAAATTAATGCTGTGATGTGGGATTTAGGGGTACCCGCATTCTCTAACTCGTCTCCATCGAAAACGACTGAAAATGTTACACTTTTGACATCACGTTTGAAGAAAGAGGACAAGCTGATTTTCTGATTACTTTCAACAAGATGGTGTGCCACATCAGTACGATGCAAAAAAAGTACACAAATAGTCAGATGTTCAATATCCGGGACGTTGACTCGTTACGACGTGACCCAATTGAATGACCAATCTTCGAGTCTCACGTCTTCAGGTTTCTTTCTTTCCTAGTTTTGGACACAATATGTTTGAAATCAGCGAAGTTAAATAATAGCACCATATACAATGAATGAGTGAAGTCCAGTGGCGAAGCGTGACATAAACAAGTGGGTAGGCAGATATATTATACAATGCTCAGAAAAGCGTTTAGGGATATCAAAAGTACAAATTTTCCCTTGTTTTTTGTATCTACATTTTTCACCTGAAAATATAGCATAATATTAAAAAAAATCAGCTAAGATATTTGGAGGAAGGATGCAAGTTGATCGCCTCAATTAAGTTCGTCCAAACACCCAACCCCTATGATCGAATAGTTATAATCGCTAACTTCGAAAAACGCTGGAGAAGAGACTAGCTCACGCTAGGAGGAAAGTGTCTGGATGGGACCTTCGATAAAAGCTCTTCTCACTCCTCCAAGAAAATAGAAACTTGAAAAAGATTACGGCCTGTAACCTTAAACTGCTCTAAAGAAAGGGCATAAATATAAAGTTTAAAAAAAGTTCCGAACTCCCACCTTCATTTCGGTAATACTACCATCATTTTCTTTTTGAATCGTGGTCTCTGATACATTCAAAGACCACCGCAGATATTTTTCAATTAAAATAGTTGTCAATAGAAACATTTTTTTATTTGCCAAGAATTTGTAAACATGCATTGTTTCTTTTTTAATTTGCTTTCAATAGACGCTGATATAGCATGAATAACAATGTTAGCTTGGGTAATTTCAAAACATGTAAAAAAGAAACTATTCCGAGCTGATTATTATCCCAACCATTCCCATTCTAAATCATTTTCTGTTTTATAAAATCCACTTCTTCTTTGTCATTTTATTATATCGTCTCGGTCAACCCAGCACTCAAGAAAGTGTCTACAGCGATAAATATTATAAGATACTGTAGTTTCTATTCACCTCCCATACTCTTCCCATTGCCTGCCTGCGAGAAGATCATGCATGCATACACGATATGAGGAGATACGTGTCTACATGGAAAGCGCGCGACGGCAACAATGATGCGAAGTAGCCCTTTAAAAACCTTGATATTAACCATATCACATACACAGGGAAGCTCGGGACGGGCGTAAGTCATAGTGCTGTTACCGCCCATACAATTAATTTTATCTTTATCTTACAGGGAAGTTATACGGTTTCACAAACGTCTCTCCTGTCGAGCCTCTCAGTTTGTATATACAGTCTGCTCCTAATTTAGGTCGCTGCAGATAAATAAGCATGAGCCTGCCGAACGCTTCCAAATTTCTGATGAAATATTCAGATTTCACCTGCACCGCACAAAGAATGCATACAAGTTAAGCAAGTGGGTACCACACAACGTCGGAAGCCAATAAGAACTAACGAGTGACAGCCTGTATGTCATTGCTTTCTGTGCACCGCAACACATCCATATTTGATCAAGTGCTCACCACTGACGAAAAGTGGGTTCTGTATGAAACTTCCAAGTGTACCAGACCATGGTTGTCGCCGCGGGACCCTGTACATTTTGCCATGAAACCACCTCTATAAGATCATGCTCTATATCTGGTGTACTAGTCGCCAAGTAGTGCATTACAAGCTGCTACCACCGGCTAAACCATCACGGCAAACTTGTACTCGCATCAGTTGAAACGTGTGCAATAGACAATACAGCAGAAGTAGTAAGCATTGGTGAATCGCAAGGGCATACTGTTCCTTGCCGACAATATCAGGCACGGGTGGCCAGAGATGTCATACAGTGACTTGCCTGGGAGACACTGTGCCATTTACTGTACTCCCCGGACCTTGCACCCACACAACATCATCTTTTCCATTTCCTGGACAAGCACCTTCGCGAGAAATCCTTGGCCAATGAGGCAAACTTGCGACAGGTACTCACCGCCTTCCCCATTTTTAGCGTTAGAACATTGCGCAGCTGCAGGATCATTAGAAAAATGTGCTAGAAGATGATGGGGATTACTTGGAGGACTAACGCTTAGTGACATTTTAACACGTTTTTATTAACTCTCTTTCTTGTCTGTCTGTTTAGTACAAATTTTACGATCGATTTAAACTCACTTCCCTTTACCAGTTTTCTTTGAAATTTTGTAAACATGTTTGCTTCCGATGGCAATACAATATTCAATCATCAGATATACGACAAAATAATCCAGTTAACTGTAATTAATTATTTAAAATAATTCGGAATTATCCTTAAATACACGCAACTCCGTAACTATTTTGTGACAATTGAGTTGCCTATCTCGCAGGGAGTTTTATATTCATCTATTATACATTAAAAAATAATTAAAAAAGGATTTAAAGAAACAAGCTTTTTAAAGATGGACTAAAAAGTAAAAAAAAAAGTTAATTAATCTTATGAATCGGAAAATAAAGGCGTGGGTGCTCTTGCTTACCTTATTATAAAATCATAATATTTAAGAGCACCGACGCTTTTATTTTCCGATTCATAATATGATATTAATTTAATTTATTATTTTTTACTTTTTATTTCATCATTAAAACGCGTGTTTTTTTTAAAAATCTTTTTAATTATTTTTTTCTGTATATCTTTCCGTTTCTGACTATAAAAATCGGCAAGAACATTTTAGGTTATCTTGTTATTTCACCATTGCATTTGCGAGATATTTATCATTCAATTTGATGTCATAACTACCTTTCCACTAAAATAAAATGTCTCGTCATCTTTTAATCATCTTGTATAGTGCATATTTTATGTGTCGTGTAGTGGAAAGAAAAATTTTAAACCACATTTTCATCGTGTGTCTATTTCTCTATAGGATCAATATGACCCGCGTATTTGCATATACAATCTAATGTGGTTCCCGCAGGGACGTAATTAGAAATGTTTCGAATGATATTTCGGGCTTTCGGAGGGAGAGGTCCACAATCGCCCTGTGTATTAAATGGTTCATTATGTAAAAACATTTAAAATTTTGTTTTGTCCTTGTGTTTGAATATCAATTTCCGATTTCACACTGACGAGACTTTACGCACAAATCAAACTATTGGTCCGAGAATTTGGTGTTATAGGAAATATTTTGAAAATGTGATATAAAATTAGTAGTAGCGTGTATATACAGGAATATGCATTACATTAATGTAGCTTAACAATATGTTATAACAAATCACAGTAAGATGTATAAAAACATATGTGAGTGGTTACAGACATACCCTTTGCTCTTTAAAACCTTAACTTTTGGAAGACTTTGGAAAATGAGCATTTTTTTCTACTTTTACGCACCACGAGTACGTCCCTGTCCCTAACCAACCCCCAGATGTAGTATCCCATCATACTTTCATTGTATTATCCCTGATAACGTCGTTCAAAATGGAAAATGTTTTGAAATCTTTCTCCCTGTTCCGAAAAGGTCCCCAAGTCGTCTTTGAAAAAATCGAAATTAGAATGCAGCATGTGCAACTTGAGGGACATGCCACAATCTATTTTGCAGTAAGCGTCAAATAAATTCTGCATTAGCTGCTCTTAATTCGGAGTTCTGTGATTTTCCAGAAAACCTTGTACCACTGCGACACATGAGATCCAATCTACTCTTTCTGTCGTGGTCAGTAAGAAGGAAAATTCCTCTGATACAGGACTATTTTCCTCAGCTATGGTCCTGTAAACACTCCGGCCTTCAATTTCGCTGCCGACAGTTCCGTAATTGCTGCAGAAATGAAACTGCCGCCAACTCCGGATCAAGTTCCTTGACAAACTGCTTGACAATTCCTAATTTTAAGTGGAGTGGTGGCATGAGAACTTTGGAGGAATCCACCAGTGGTGTCACATTTCACATTATGGGAACCAACGGTGAACCCTGCACGCTGTTGCAAAACCTTTGTGACTTAGTGGGCAGCACGGTCCCTGCTATCCCAAAGGCAAATGAAACAGGGAAACTTAATATACCGTCCTTGAAGACCCATCAACAAACATAACCTTGAAATCACCATTGCTTCCCAACCATGGGCATCATACTGCAGGACAAATAGCAACCTTTTCACTTTGTTGTAGTCTTCCTTCATCTGCACGCAATGAGCGGATGGAAGCGATGGAGATTTGTTCTCATTGTGCAACAAAACTGTGTTCAGGCTTTTACTGCATGGAACTATCGATAAATAGTTCAATTAATTTTTCACATTGCTGCATTTAATGAAGATATGAAAAATTGGTAGCTGTCTACTAGATGTCTATTAGGTGCTTGAGTATGTATGTGTTGATACAAATTTAATTGCTATCTTCATTGAAAACCACTGTCAAAAAGTTTACTATAAAATTTTTTACTGTAAAACACATTTTACCAGAACTTTTCAACATTATATTTATTTCTACGCACATGAAAAAAGTTGTATTCCATTAATATTCACTGAAATTTGAATCAATAGATATATGAATTAATGATGATATGAAACATTCTTAATAACACTTCTGACTTATTCATATGAACGATTCTTATAATCAACACAGTAATTCTATATCTCTTGGTTAATGTATTGAATCAAATGTAAGTGGAATTCAGCTTGAATACATATTACCAGATGTATAAGCCTAAATCCGCTGTTTTGTAGTCAGCAAAACACATGGTGTGTTCATAGAAAGCACAAAGCAAGTTATTCAAAGTACTTTCCCTCGCTAGCTACACATTTTGCACACCTCTCGGCCAATTTGTGGATACCACGCCGAAAAAAGTCCTGCTCTTTCGAGGCAAACCACTCATCAAGCCATTTTCGGACGTCTGCATACGAATCGAAGTGCTGCTCAGAGAGGGCGTGGACCATCAACGCAAACAGATGGTAGTCTGTAGGGGCCAGGTCTGGTGAATAAGCGGGATGGGGCAGCACCTCCCACTTAAGTGTCTCCAGGTACTTTTGGACCACTTTTGACGTGTGCGATGGGGCGTTGTGGTGGAGGAATATTAGTTTGTCATGTCTTTGTTGATACTCCGGCCTTTTTTCACAAAGAGCACGGTACACGTTGATCAGTTGTTGGTGGTAGCGGTGGGCATTGACAGTTTTACCCGGTTGCAACAGCTCAAAGTAGACGATAGTCTGTTGATCTCACCAAACACACAGCATCTCTTCCGTCCGAAGCGATTTGGTCTCGAGGAAGATGTTGATGGTTGGCCGGGATCAACCCACGATTTCTGGCGTTTCGGATTCGCGAAATATATCCACTTTTCATCGCTCGTCACGATCCGATGCAGGAACGACTTTCTTCTTTGTCTGGCGAGCAACATTTCGCAATTGTGTTGGCGTCTCTCTAGCTGCCGATCTGTCAATTCATGAGGCACCCATTTTCCGATCTTCTGAACCTTTCCCATGACACGTAAACGCATTGCTGGGCAAGCACTTGTTGCGATTGGGTATCGTCCTCGTCCAACAGCGCCTGCCATTGATGGTCCTCAAACTTCCTGGACCGATTTTCACGCTTCTTGTCACTCAGGTCAAAATTGCCGTCTTTGAACCAACGAAACCAATCTCGGTACGTTGTTTCCAATAAAGCACTGTCACCATAGGCCTCCACAAGCATTCGATGCGCGTCGGCAGCCGATTTCTTCAAATGGAAGCAGAAAAGCAGAGTTCCCGCATATGTTCTTTTCCTGGCACAAAACTAGCCATGCTTACCAACGGAACACTGTGTGTTGTTGTCTGCACTTGCTGATTATGTTCACTGATTCGTGTTGCCAGAGGTAACACTCATTCTCACAATAGGTCTGGCGTGCCCATGGTAGCTTCATACCCTTACGAGCGCCATCGTAAAGAGCGGATTTAAGCTTATACACACGTTTTACAATAGTAAAACAATATTTGAAAGAACAGAATATACAGTTTTTTATTCTTCGTTAATAATTTCAACAAATATATCAACAGAATATTGGAAATTCTTTGGACAATTCATTTTGTCGTAGCATTATCAATGTAACACATAGAATTTCGTTGCAGCACTTTGATTAAAGTATTACTAAAGTCTAACAAATGGTAGACGCAAGCTATTAGTGACTATTGAAGCGAATGACCAAAAGCATACATAATGGTTTTCTCAATTATCTGCAATAGAAAAGACTTATAAAAGAACAAATACGGAACAAAGGACAGTTCAACTCACAACACGGCACCGTAAGAAGTTCAGAATCAGTAATCCAAATAATTATGGAGCCTTAGACTTCACAACTGCGCGCGGGAGCACTGAATTTGAGGATACTAAGCTGGTTATAAGGAAACGAAAGCTTAGCGCGCAAAATTGTTAACTACGGGAGTGATACAAGCAAGTCTGCGTTCGCCAATGAATTTATTTTGGGGTGTGCTGGTTCACATTCGAAAAAGATTGTTACTACCTACGATTCGGTTACTGAGGAGATCGGGCTTGTTAAAACATTAGAACTAAGTTCGATTTTTATTAATTTGCTAAGTGTCAACAGTGAGCAGAGATGAATCCAAGGGGTGGACCGGAGATTGAAAAATATCAATATTAGAAAAGCATAAAGATATTGTCCTTCAAAAAATAAAGTCCTTCTTAATGGTCACGAATTATCCCACTCTCATGAATGAATTCAACACTACCAGTGTATGCTGTTAGAAGATGAACCATTTTCTTCGGCCTGTGTGTTCGCTAAGGGCTATGTTCTTTCATCTTCACCATTTCATTTAGCTACAGTATTGAGCACAAATTAAAGATGGCAGAGCGAATCCGGATGTAGATGAGTTTCGGATATTTGGATCCAGATTTGAATATCGTGTAGGCCTATATCTGCTGGATTCAGTTCCGGATCACGGTATGCGGTCATGTGAAGCTTTGTATCTGGATCTCGGTAAACGAAGCTTTGGGTCCGAATCTTGCATGAGGTCCTCTGCGCTCCGAAGTTCAGGAACATTGCCAAAAATTTTAGTTTTACACACACAAAAATAGAGACAGAAATTTTGAATTTGACCCAACATATTAATAGTAACAAATGTAAATGATTTCGGATCAGAACTGATGAGACTAAACAGATTCGACTCTCGCTCACGATGTTCTCCAGGATTCCCCTCAGCCCTTTGGGATGTTATTTAATAGGCTAAAGATGGACGTGGATCATATCTTTCTGCAGAAAATATGGTATGCTATTATTTGAAAAACACATTTATGATTTCGCACTACTGAGATGTAAATGATATTTAAAACTAATGAAATTCAATACAAGCCAATATCATTAATATTTTTCGAATTAATAGGTGCATATTTAAAGATTATACTATGAAACACAAGTTTATAGTGTGCTATTATTGAATATCTTGCACTAAGTGTATTTTAGGAGCGAAATTATACATTAGCTGCGGAAAGTTAGTTTTTGTCAGCATATTAACACATCAGCCAAAAAATTGTCCTACTCAATATCGTAGCTAATGGTTAATGAGCCCTACCCTGCAGAAAATCACACTAGTTAGGCATGAACTCTACGGGTATGTGGATATAGTTAAGATCGATTTGAAAATACTTATTGTAAACTGTTCACGAAGCTTTCTCGAATATATATGCTTTTCTTTGACCAGTTGTTCGAAATAGTCCTTCAAAATTTCAATTAAAATTCAAATCTGGGGATTTTGCTGGCTAAAGAAAATATGAGAACTTTTGCATGCTCGTCCAACCAATTATAGACATATTTGGTCGTACTGGATAGTTATCGCTGTGAAATATAAATGAGTTCAGAGTTGGACTATCAGTGAGATGATGGACAAAAGGCATGACCCGTTCGTCGAAAGGTCGAATGTAGTCCTGATCGTTCAAGTACACAGTGTCTTCCACCCTCAGAACATCATAGATCCACATCAGCTAGGACCATAGTCCTCACTGAAAGCTTCATGAAGTCGTCAATGCAGTGCCGGATCTAGTGGGGGGAAAGGGGGGTAAGCCCTTCAGGCGGCACGTTTAGGGGGAGGCAAACAGCTAAAAATAAAAAATAGAAGCTCCTAAAAAAAAAGGAAGTAAAATCGCCTATTAAATTGAAATTGACCTAAACGGGTTCAAAATTTCAATACTGGCGCGCTAAGTTATTTTCTATGTTATTTCATACAACCTATACCTTCATCTTTAAAATTCAAAACCACGATTCAAGTTAGATAGGCAAGTCTACTGCCTTACTGGAGTTAGTAATTGCGATGTCACGGCAGGCTCCAGAGAAGATAGCGAAAGTACACAACGTGATGTGAGACAATGTTCAAGCCGTCGCGTCGGTCTGTCGTGTTGTTTGGCTAAAAAAAAAGGGCGGCAAAAGGGCGTGGAAAGGCCGGCAAATTTTAACATTGCCCCCATAGGAAAACTTCTAGATTCGCCACTGCGTAAGTGCTCTATACATCTGGCATTATTACAGTAAAGACAGAAACTGGACCCATCAAACCTCATCAGAACTATGCTGTCCAGTTCTTGTGGATTTTCGCCTGTGCAGCCGCGTTTTACATATTATCATTGGTCTCTTTTTACTTATTCTATTGCAGAATAGATAAATATATGTTATTCGATTATCTGCTGCAGAGGCAGAAAAGTTTAAAAGTGTTTGAGATCGACTACCCTTCTCGTTTCATCTTTCATTTCTTAGAGCACACCAATTAAATAAACTGAAAAAAATCTAATTACGTTGCACGCGGATCACTCTGTATGTACGTGATTTAGCCATGACCTTGACCTGTCTTAAAATGTCGGCCAGTAGAGGAAAGATTCCAATCCATGCATACAAATTATACTGGAAAGAATCTGCAAACAGGACAACATATTATTTTTAACAATGAGAAATGTCAACTGTTCTTTTTCGCCACGATTCTTGACAGAACGCGACGCTTGAGTAGCAAAGCATTTCACTATATATTTTTTTTCTTTTCACTTTTCTTCCTGGAATCTACATTCTTTTACTTCTTCATGTCAACAATCTTAGTCGCTGAGCCAGACGTTAACAAGAATATACTCCTTTTTTTGTTACGCAAACTTGAAACATTGTCTATCTTTCTCCATGCTTCTACTATTTCAAACAAACGCTATTAAGTAACAATTCGTCTTACATAAAGAAAAAAGGAAGAAGAAATTCCCACGGTGAGAACTTTCTACGTAAAAATTCAGATTGTAATTTCTATTTCTTATAACGAAATAACAGAATGGGCGGATGGTTCAAATCCAAAGTAAAGCCACTGTATCTATTCCGTAATGGATACATTTACGTAATAAGAACAACTGTATTATGATACAGAACTTGAAAACGAAAAAAGTGACGCCCTCTGAAACATAATAATATTCCAGTCTTGCATTTGTATGCATTTGAAAATTGAATGAAGAAATTTTTTGTTATATTTATTCATTTCTTTACGTACATGTTTGTTGTACACTTATCAACTACGTATGTATAATAGAAGTTAAAAATATATGTGTAAGTAGTACGTAAATATGAAATAGAAAGCAGATTATTTATGTGGACTCCAAGAAGCCAAGGGATCAGGGATTCCACCAAGATTTTCAGTTTGGTGGTGTAAAGTCAAAATTGGGGGTGTAAGTGGAGTTTTTGCATGGTTTCTATCGATTATTGACCATAAAAATAAAATTGGGAGTGTTGTCAAGAATTGGGGGTGTATTTAGGGTTATATAGAATTAAAAAAAAAAAGATTAATGGAACATTTTTACATTCGTTAATGTCAATTGTATCCCTTAGCTTCTGTACTCCTCAAATAACACAAGATACATAAAACCTGCCCGCACTGCTGGTATAGTGGTTACCTTCGTTGACTGCTGATCATCGAGTCCCGGGTTCGATTCGTGACTCTACCAAGGGATTTTTTTTTTAAGCGAGAGTTTATGGAACGGTGCCCACCTAACATCGTGATGCAATTGGGGAGCTGCTATGAATAAAAGACAGTGGCGATCACAGTTGGGAGCTTCGGCACTCCTCTCTCAACACGTCTGGTCAGCGTGGGAGCAGTAGACCAACTCCTTCCCCCAGGAGAGGCCTTAACCAGTAGTGGATTGAATATGACTGTGAAATATTACATAGATTAAAGAATGTAAAACATGATACGAGATGATGTGAAGTATTAGAGAGACCACATACCCCGTTGCTATGTATATTTTAAGTTCTAGTAGTAGGATGTTAACACAGATACACTGTGAGAAATTATCAAGTTTCTGACATTCACTGTCAAAAATATTCCTAAATAAAGTCAGGTTACCTAGCTTCATGGTACTTTATAGTAACTTGACTGATAAAAACTAGACATCATTTAGTTTCCAGGGATACTGGGAGTTAAAGGTTATATCAAGCGGGACTCAAAAATGGGCCGTTTAGTTAGAAACCTAATGTTCTGCAGACTAGACCAAGTTGTCAGTCATAAATAAACACCGGTACAAAACAGGATAGAGTGTCAGAAAGGCGCTGATTGAACTTAAAGACATAAATTTAGTTACTCTCACGACTTACGCCATGTTCGAATCGCCTTTCGATTTGTGAACTAGGGATCGGAATTCCCATTGATTGACGAGTACTTTCCTAATTCTGCTAAAGTAAGTGATAAAAATGGCGGTAGTAAAACACTTGACCAACAATGGACATTTGTTTACGTATCAAGAAATTTTCACAAAGATTTT
Organism: Lepisma saccharinum; assembly: GCA_022664845.1. Lineage (NCBI taxonomy): Eukaryota > Metazoa > Arthropoda > Insecta > Zygentoma > Lepismatidae > Lepisma > Lepisma saccharinum. The sequence goes on from JAGDQP010007132.1 coordinate 64,907, forward strand.
TAGCAATGTATACGCATTTTCGTCTTCAGCAACATGATGGAAAATTATGTATGTACAAACTTTCGTAGCTCTATTTAAAATATTTTCAACAGTAATTTTTTCAAACCTTTCTGACAATGTTTTATATAATTAGCTAAAATGTTAGATAGATCATGGGCATGAGTCCTTGTAGCTTTCCGCTTCTTGTATCTGAGTTTTTATGATATGTTTTCTCCTGATTGGTGGGGTAACATGTGTTTTTTTTAAATGTTTATTTTCACAAAACGTTGTGAATTTCTCTCGTTGACGTTACACGATGTCACTTGAACATGTTTGCTTGAGAGATAATCTCCACAAAACTAAAGGAAAATGTCATCCATGATGGTGATTTCGAACTGGGAGCTCCAGATTCTGGAAGACTAATACTCTTCAGAACTGCAGTGACTAAATGGTAAAGTATTTGCTTTGGTGCTTTGGGTCGTCGGTTCGATCCCTGGTCATGCCATGTGGGCTTTGTGGGGAACAAACACCGTGTGCTTGTGTTTTCTCGGGGGTTTCCAGTTTCTTCATTCCACCAATTCATCCATCATCAACCATCCGGCCTGAGCCAAAGTTGCTTAAAGACCTTAAAAATTAAAATTCCAACCAACAGTCTATGCGGTTACCGCCCATACAATTTATTTTATCTTATCTTATCGTATCTTACAAACACTCTGCGCAGTCAAACGCATGGCACTTTTCTGTCGCAATCTTTTTCAAGGCGACGATACAAAAGTGTCAAGATCTTGTCAAAGAAAAAGTTTAACCTCGAACTAAAAATGAAAGGCCCTGTGACAAAATATTCTTTCCCCTGTATTATAGAAAAGTGCTAATATAGACATACATATTTATCACGTGATACCTTTTTGCATATTTTTTTTTAATGAAGTATAGATGGCATAGATAGATAGATAAATGAGAGAAAGTGTGGGGGATTTTGGAAACTCCCACCTTGTATATAAAACAAATGAATGTCAGGTTCAAAGGTCAGAGTCCTTCGTCTCCTTTTTATAAGTACAAAAGTAATCTTAAACGCTTTTCTCTGTGTTTTCACTGAGGATTTAAAACATCAATCCCAGATGTTAAGTGTGTTTTGTTGTCGATTTCACTTGTATGTTGCAATATATTTCAGGGTTATATTTACAACAGAAGGTTTTTTTTTACTAAAAAAAGAAAAAGAAAGAAACTGAATTAACTGTGTGTGGACAAAATAACGATAAAAAGTAATTATGCAAATGAAATACGGGATAATTTTTATCACATTGTTTTCTCATGACTAACGTTTTATTAATAAAGATGAACTTACTACAGGATGCAGTATGAACTCATTTTCCCTCGTATCATATATTACCAATGGAAGTCCTACAAACATTTAGAAGTACACTGAGAAAAATAAAGTCGCAAGCGATAACAGTGATGATAATAATAATTCACAGCCATATTCAATACACTACTGGTTGAGGCCTCTGCCGGAGGAAGGATTTGGTCTACTGCTCCCACGCTGACCAGACGTATTGGGAGAGGAGAGCAGAAGCTCTCAACTGTGATCGCCAGTATATTTTATTCACAGCAGCTCCCCAATTGCATCTCGATGCTGGGTGGACACCGTTCCAGAATCTCTTGCTTTGGAAAAATTTTCTTGGCAGAGTCGGAAATCGAACCCGGGACCCCACGATAAGCAGTCAGCGACGGTAATCCCTAGACCAGCGGGGCGACCACACTCATAATATTTTGATTATATCCTAAATCTAGGAAAAATTCCAGTAACCATGGTCCGTAAATTGAAGATTTGTAGTAGTTGCATTTCCCGTAACCTATTGTTATTATGTAATGATGATCTCCCCCCACCCTCCAAGAAATGTCTTTGTAGTGGATAAATACAGTTACTACTGAAACATTTACACAGTAGTCCGTGCTTCAAGGCATTCTGTAATAAAAATATTTTCGAGGTCACTACATTCTATGTCTGAGTTCATGAAGTTCCTAATCGATTTTTTTTTTCGGATGTTCCTGTACCGCAGTAGTTAAACCAACAGATTGCAAATCACGAAATCCAAGATCCGATATGAACCGTAGACAAGTGAAAACAAATTCAACTGTAGCTGAAGACGAGAAAAGAGGATCTTTCCCAATAGAGCTCGAATACTGATTGAATTGTTATTAACGTCCTAAACAAGTCGATGATCTTTTAAGGACGGGACCTACAGTTTTTGGTAAAGTGGGCTCCGAAGCACTCGATTCAATAAACCACGACGGTAGTGATTCCGCCAGAATCCCCCCTTCCCCCCCTGTAGGTCATAAATTTTGACTTTACTCCTCAAAAACTGAAAATCCTGGCGGAATCCCTGCCCGACGGAAATTGAATCCGTAACATGTAGCCCTAATGTCATGAATTCAATGGATAAAGTCCAAATAAGGATGCATACTAATCCACTAAGTCTTTTTTATCACTAATGGAATTATCAATGAATGTAAATTGTACATGAACATGGGTAAAGGCCCAGTACAATTTTGAAAAGTACTCGGGATACCATTCCATTGTGTGACGTCATTCAATTACGCCTTTCTTTTATGCTAAGACATACGTTCAGGAAAACTTTACGCTTAATGGAATCAAGACAGCATGTCATCAAGATCATATTTATTCTAGAACTAAGTAAAATCATACGTAATTATGTTTATAAAAACAGTAAATTTCCCTCACAGTGCACACACTCTGAAGACCTGGCCAAAACCTCAAAACTTAAGTTGTACAAATAAGTTCGAGGCCATGCCTATTTGAAATCAGAAAGTGTATTGTATTCTCAAAAGTACCTGCAAAATGACCTCACCCACAGTACGTTAGCCGGTCGGAAAGTCGCGGTTTGGTTTGAGATTTTGTATTTCGTAACCATTAGTCCTAACCAGTACAAAATTACTTACTGCATGTCTTAAAACTGCGTGTAATAAACGTACACATGTAGTTTGGGAGAAAGAATTGTTTTGTTTGTTCTTTGCAACATCAACTACATACAAATATGTCTAACATTGGTCAGAACATTGCTGTAGATTTTAAATGTTACTAAACTGAACCCGTTGAGATATAAAGTGAGTTCCACGTTATTCTGTCAAAGTATCCTTCATGGATAAGTTCAATTTCATTTTAGAAATTACAAGCAATTATTTTTCATATTTGCTCCTTTGCAAAAAAAACAGGGATTTCGCCAGGATTTTCAGTTTGGGGTGGTGTAAAGTCCAAATTGGGAGGATGTAAAAGGAGTTTTGCACGTTTTCATAGATTTTTGACCGTAAAAATTTAAAGGTTGGGGGGTTGTTCTCAATGATTTTGGAGCGACAACCAACAGAGCGTCTAGCGGAGGATCAATTGTGCTCTCTTTATGCACTTGTTTTATATCTAAGTAAGGAATTGATAATAGTTGTAAATAATGGTAAATAACGTTCTTTATAGATATGGAATTCAAATGCAGCAGAAGAAATCTCCATCAAATTCTGTAAGAAACGATGAATGAAAAGCAGTATCTGTATCACCAAGAACAAGTGGAGCAATTCGAACAAGCTGTTGAATTCTATTGTCAGCTTTTCGGCAAACAGCCCAGGCCCAACAGAAGCAATGAACGCTTTCTGATGGACAATAATTGAACGGTTGAATGTCAAAATCGTGTTTAATACAGCTCCTATCGCACCGCATGGTGATATGGAAGAGACAGCTTCGAGATAAATCCAACTGCTTCATTTCTAGTACTGCTACTGTATAATTTTCTTATGATTTGTAGTGATATAAACTTACATATTTAGCAGTGAAGGGACGTTCTTAACCCACCTTAAAGCCAGTCGAGCAGTTTACAGCTAACTAGAGACTGCACCAAGTGTGTTTACAGTGGATCCGATACTCGTTTCTGTATTTTTCCTTTCTAAATCTCAATCCC